>JAJAVP010000062.1:277803-342446 GCA_020740425.3 Heterorhabditis indica
ATGCACCACATGCCCTTAGCAAAAGGCAAGGGCAACTAGAAAAACCACCACCTCATTTAAAAGCATCAAAACCGCAGTTATTTTTGCGCCAAGTTATTATTTTAGTTTTGAATGATTGAGGTTATGAAGGTAGTTAAGACTTTGTTTACCTCATCCGGATGGTTAGAGTAACTCAATACGCTAATACACTTGTAATCAGAAGCCAACTTGAATAAGTTTAACAGTCTTTTGTTATCCCAAGAGATGAAGTTTCTGAAACGTTGTCAAAAACGAGAGATGTTCACAAATCTAGAACATATGTTCCTGGAATGATTTACTACATGCCAAGACACCTTCACACTTTTCTCTTTTTGTTCATGTGAACTTATCATAACTGCGTAAAACTTCTCACATTATAAAGTAGCTCAACGACGATAAACTGAAGTGAAATTTAAGAAAAACAATTCAAGAAGACTTTAAGCGATACATTTTCACTTTCCAATAGATTTTTCAATATACTAATTCAATTGTACCTACATTTAAGAGCTAAAAAATTTGACGCATCGTGTAAAAACATGTACTTCAACATGTAATTATTATTGTTGACAAACAAATATTAATAAATCATAATCAGTCAAAACAAAAATTTTAAAGCACGTGAAACACAGCCTAAGAACATTGGTGAATTTATTATATTATGTCATTTTTAATCTTATTGTCCCAATCGTGCAAAAATTTCCATAGCGTTAACTGTTGAAAGGTTAAGGGAATATTAGAGAACTCTTGCAACTATTCTTAGCATTTTATGTACGACAAAGTCTTGATGCTTTAAAATAACAGCAGTAAGAACGAATACAGGCCAACCATTACCCCGGAGGGCCTTCAAGCATTCACCTATGCTTCGAGTACGTGGAATAGATGTTTTTTTTAATACATTAGTGGATATAATTGCGTCACTAGATAACTCATTAAGCGTAATAATATTCAAGCAACACATTCGAAAGTGTTTTAAATGTTTATCGCTAAATTGTTCTTGAAAAATGAGAATAATATCCGGTGCTAAATATTAACACTGATAATTTTGTTATGAAGCAAACTCAACAATGTAGAAGCGATAATTAAAACTACGCTATCCAACCGGAGATCTATGATAATGCTAGAGGTTACTGAGTTTCATGAGTAAAAAAGTCGAAAAAAAAGATAGACATGGGATGTCATTGAAAGAAAAAGAATTAACAGAAATTATATAATAAAGCAATGCCATACATAAACACTATTTTCATATTGATGAGATTAATATTGCAAACAATCAAAGTAGACTAGTTTGAGCTTAGAGCTCACCATTGATGTAACTCACAAGAATAAGAAATCGAATCATTACTTAGAGTACATCAGTTTTCATCTAAAGAAATTCGGATATAAAAATTATATATATATCACAGAGCAACGAAAATAAACTACACAAGGGAGAAAGTGAAACGAATCAATGGAATGCGTGACTAAAATCAACGAAAAATACTAACCCATAAACTTGGTGGCACATTTTTCAGTATTTGTTAAACCAATATTTCGATCCCAAATAAGGACCTTCAATCTAGTTCAATAACATCGTTTGGTCCACTAAATTGTGGTGTGGGTCGAAACTGAGGATATGGACCACTATTCATTTGCATCGGAAGAGTATCTAAAAAAATTCGTCAAAAATAAAACAACGTTAACTGCAAAGATATATAAAAGTATAAAAACTAACAAGTATTAAAAATGGTATTTTTCGCGTCAAGAATTACACCATTAACCAGCCGCAGATAAATTCCACTGCTTGTTCTTACAAGCATAGCCTCGGTATCCATTGGTACGTCCATCATTTGCCCAGGATTAGAAACTACTGGCAAACACATTGCTGAAAATTACAATCATTAAATAGAGAGAGCCAATATTAGCAAACTACAATAGCTTAAGATGAAGAGAGGCTATTTAAAACAAACGTCGGTCAGTTCTAATCCTTTGTACACTTCCATTTGAATTAGCACACGGTTCATATGCAATCGCTGCGCCAGGAAAAGCTGCTACAGGTGACGGAATATACTCTGGACGCATACCTAGATAATTAGTATGTATTTGCCATAAATAGTGAGCAAATACAATTATCTATGTAAAAAAGTTACCCCTGTTTCATAATTATTGCAGAACTCACTCAATTGTCGGTCAATACTCGGAAACATCGATCCCATGTAAGGCAAACCTAGTCCCATGCCACCATCGACATTAAGATTGCCATTCATCATGTTAAGATTATTTACGAGACCACCCCTAAAATAAGTATTTTGATTTAAGAATGAATAAATTTAAAGAACTATTAAGAACAGCAGAGAAGTATGCAGAATAACAAAATATCTAAGTAATTTATCGTTCCTAGGTAGTTTAAGGGAGCTTTCATAAATCACGATAAATTTGAAAACCTGAATTGCCCAGGTGCAACAATATCTAGATGATGAGGCATTGGTGTTGCGCGTAAAGGAGGAGGATCAAGATGACTGAAGACAGGAAGATCAACAATATGAACTTAATGAAACAATTCGCACACTGGAGATGCTATATAACTTCAATCTATGAGTATAATAAATGCTTACGAAAAGTTATAATTTGGTCCCGCCCAACGAGGTATGCCTCTATGAATAAGCGGGCTAGCTTGCATCATAGGCCCATGTTCAAATTGATCAGTTCGAATAGGACCATAAACCTAAAATATTAGCTTTACATTCGCTAATAAAAACTTTCCATGTACAATGAATGTATAAGTCAATGCATCCACCATTTATTTTCAATCAAAATATGCGCACCTCTTCTGCCTTCTCTCTCTCAAATAGGAGTTGGGCTTCTAATTTTTCTTGTTCACTTAATCCCTCTTCTCTCTCAAGCATAAGTGATTCATGAAGAAATGGTTCCTGTGGTAAAACATTACATAATATTTAATTAAGGATTCAATATACCTTGCTGGGATTAATAACAATAAAAAAGGAACTAAATAAAATCAGAATATGGTAAAATTATAATTAATAACTTTAAAATATATCTTGCCTCAGCAATCATATTGCTATGCCGTCTTGCAACTTCTTCAAGAACAGGATCATCCATATGCCAAAGAGAAGTATCCCACTTATCATGAATAACGTCTAAATTCTCCTGCAATCCATTAATCGAGTTCAGTTAAAAGAAATTTACGTCAAAGAAAACAAACAACCTACATCATACATGAGCAGAGTTTCCAGCTCTTTTTGAGTAATGTTAGCGTCGACTTGGGCGTCGTCCACTACCCGTTCTAAAATCTAATACTTTATACTAAAAAAGGTAATTAAAATATAAGTATAGCACGTTGTAGTCCATGTTTGCTAATCTGTCGATTGAAAATAGCCTTCTCCATACAATTATCCATAATAAGGCGGTATATGTACGTTCGACGTTGCTGTCCATATCTATAATATTATCATGTAACATTTATACAATCAATCATGCGTGTCATACCTATAAACTCTGCAAACAGCTTGTGCATCATGACATGGATTCCAACAAGCATCTAGGATAATACATCTATTTGCTGACACCTGAATCAAAAGTGAATAATTATACAGTTCCTGTAAAAAAGTAAAATACAACATCAAGTTCATATTTAACTCCACTAACCAAATTGATTCCCAGAGACCCTGCTCTGGTTGAGATTAGGAAAAGGTAAACATTAGACTCCGAATTAAAACGATTGATTAATTTTTCACGCTCAGATCCATTTGTTGAACCATCAAGCCATGAAATTTCTCACAATTAAGCTACAGTTTTAACAAGTTTATAATCTCAAACAATTTCAAAACAGTACTATTTCAATACGGCAAAAATACTAACTAAAGTAATTCTTATTCTTCTGCCAGTTAAATTCGCCTTCAGTAGTGATCAGCTTACGTCGTTCAAGATATTCCTCAATGAGACTAAGTGCTGTCAGGTTTTGACTAAAAATTTTATTTTCTAGTGTGATCTCAAATATAACTGAAAATGACTGAAACATAAAATACCATGCCAACCTAAAAATCAGAATTTTTTCCCCAATTTTAGTAGTTTCGTCTAGAAGTGACATGGCAATTGCTATTTTATATCCATGTTCAATATTCCCCGTCTTGTAACTACCCATAGCAATATCAGCCTAAAAAACAAATTCTCTGGTCTGCAACAGCATAAATACATGATAATCTCCAGTTTCTACACTTTAACAAATAGTTTAAAAAGACCTTACCCAATCATACTGTAGTCCTTGATCGGCCATATCAAGTTCCTCTAGTAAGACGCTACCTATGTTCTTTTTCGCTCGACCTCTTCGAGGCTTACCATTTAGAGCGCTAAAACCACCAGCAGGGTCGTCTTCTTGGTCAGTTGAATCCCTAAAATATCTCTAAATCCAAATGTAAATTATACATGCAACCACATACAAATATGAAATCTATTATTAACTTATAAACCAACACTGAATCGTGTGAAATATTTGACGTCTGATTATACGTTCCTCCAAACATTCCACCCCACAGATCTTGATGAGTCACCTTTCCCACATTGTTCATCCCGCTAAGAACATCAGCAATAGTTTGTTGATTAGGTGTTTGACTTGTTACTCTATCGGGATAACTATTATTACGGACGATATCATAGGCAGTGGAACCGGCATGAACACTACTCTAGAATACGCAAATGCAAATAACAAGTTAAATAATACTATTAACACTTATGTTTAGTAAAATAAACCTCAGTAGTTTTCTTTGCGACTTCTTTTCTCCTTCTTTCGAGTGTACGAGCCAAAACATCCGGATGATTCCATATCTGTTTTCAGGAATCATTATACAATGAATTAGAAGGAATTAATTATAAGTAACTTCAAATAGAATAAACGAAGTAATTAAATCTTCTATTCCTCCAATGGTACAGTTATTATGTATTAAAAATACATGTAAGTACTAACCTTAGAGCAAGCTGAAAAGGCTTTAAGAGGATTGAAAACGTTAGAACTACCAGCTTTTATCTCGTTGTTTGCATACAACACGAAGTTCCTGAATTTGCAACTATAAATTTCAAAACATGGCATAAATTAAGCTAAGTTTAAAAATAATACCTATACAACAAATGTTGAAGTGGACTCTTTCTCAACAGAATGACAAATTCCTTACTTTCAGGCAAAATAGTTTTCAAAAGATGATGGGTTCGCCTGAAAAAAAAAGTATACTTAGTATTACCTATTTTAATCTCAGTCGAAGCTTACTAATGAGGAGAAATTATTAGAAAAACAGATTTACAGGCGAAATACCATCAAAAAAATTTCGATAAATATTATCAAAAGAAAATAAATAATATTACCTTTGCACAAACCCTTTCAGCATATTGCCTAGTATATGTGTCCTTTGTCTAGCAATTTTTACATCACCTAAAAGCAACAATTTTAAAATAATAACATAATTTAAAAAAAAAGTGGACATTAATGTAATACACCTGGCGTTGAGTCAATGCATTGTCCATTCTTAATTGGTTTCTCGAATTGAATAGAAAATGACTTGCGCGTGCCAAGATACTGAGGTCGTACAAAATCTACCATACAGTAGTATTCCATAAGATTATTCTGCAGTGGATAACCAGTAAGCACAATTCGGCGCCTAGAAAAATCCTTCAAACGTCTCTCTCGCATGAAAACATTCAGATAAATTATGCAAAACCATTTAAGTTAAAATATTCGTCGGTCATACCTAGTTCTAATTGATCCCAAGGCAATCGATATATCTGTATTGAGGTTTTTAATCTTATGTCCTTCATCACAGACCACCAAGTCAGGGCCAGGATTAAGTAAGGCAAAGCGAATAACTATAAAATATATAAGACGAAACTCTGCAAAATCTCCTCTTAAAAGCCCACATTTTTTCCTTTAAAAAATATTTTAAATTTATGGAAACTTAAAAACTGTTAATCTCGCTTACCATCATTAGCTTCCCTTCTTGGGCGTCCTTCAGCTGTAAATCCTTTATCAAAATCATCAGGTTTTTCCTCCCGTTCTATCCGAGTTCCGTTCAAGAAGTTAAGTTTCGGTCGTGTTGGTTTCTTCGGCTGCGTAGCTCGAACCAGCATACGGAACATATCATAACCGATTAGAAGTACGCCACCTCGATTTGACCATGTCTCTTTAAAAAAATGTCATTATTTAAGAAAAAATCACGTAGTAATAATAAGCACTTTAGTAGTATAAAATCAAACCTAATAAATTAACTCTCTGATCAAAAGTCTTTACTGAATCTCCCAAAATAAAAACATCAAATTGTCGAATTGATTCACCGCTTTCAGAATACCTAAGATGTGTGGATTTTGAAAAAACAAATTATAACTAGTAAAAAAATTAGTCGAACTAAAATTATCTCATAGTAATTCCTTACTTCGGCATCCATTTGTTAAATTCGTTATACCAATTTTGAATAGTGTTGATTGGAACTATAATGAGCACTTTACGAGAATTTGTTGACCGGATGAAAATCTCCGTAAATGTAATAACCTAAACATACTTCCATAACTTTAAAATAAATAGTTATAAGAAATGAAATAAAAATAAAAAAAAGCTTCCTAAACCTGTATTGTCTTTCCAAGACCCATACTGTGAGCTAATATACATCCGAAACCTTGCGATGACCGAAATTCATCAATTGATTCAATCACATTATCGTACCTGAAGTTTCTATTGCAGAATTATTCACACACAAAGAATCAAAAAAAAACATGTTTTGGAAGAATTTATACGAAGGATTCGTGAATGGAATACATATATTACTATTCTCATATAGTTTCAGACAAAAAACTAACATAAATCGCACGCCTCCAAGCTGGTGAGGTTGCAGTGTATGAGTAAGATGAGCAGCTACATGAATATCCGGATCATTAGTAGGATGACCTAAAACAATCAAATAACTTTATTATGCAAAGAGAGAAATAAATAATATTAACGCACCAGCATTCACTAGCAACCGACCCTCCGTCAAGTCCACCTTTTCTAAGTCACCAGATTTACGTCTTTTTCTTAATCGCAACTGCTCTATCTTGTATTGCTCCTCCATTTTTTCATGATTTATCTTAAATAATTCTCATTTAATCGGAAAAATCTAACATTGAATTAAAATATATTAATTTAATAAATACCTTGTCCTTATCTGCTGTTAGCCACCTATTTCGCTTGACTGGAAATAAAATAAGTTGCAAAAATAAATATTCAGAAATAATAAATGACCTAAACTATTATGTATAATTACCTGGTATCCTCGGAGGTACACGATAGGGCGCGAAGGAAGCTACTTCAGTAATATCATCTGAATCCTCATCACCACTGGAGAGCTCTATTATCTAAAATTAAATTTAAAAGGCTTAGGTCAACAAAGAATGAGTATAGGAATAAAGATACCTCGTGATTAACAGAATTAGATGACGATGGTTTGGCCTTCTGAGCTTCCTCTTTCGAAGGAGTTTCCTTTTGTTTAGAATCAAATTCGAAACATTCCCCTATCTATAATAAATTATGAAATATTAAAATACGATTACACAATCAAGAAAATAAAGAAACTTAAAAATAGAGACAATAAATTTTAAATTCATCTTCACAAGTACTAGCAAACATCACTTCTAATTAGTATTCAAACCGTAATAAGCCAAAAATTTGATGTTCATTTTTTTCAAATTAAGTAATAATTTTGCTAGTATGTCATAATTCTTCACATTTTTACAGCACTCGCAGTCTAATACTAGTAGCTAATAATTCTCATACTTGCAGAAACCTAACCTAATAATTTGCAGGTTATGTTTAACAAAAGGTTGTCTTAAAGAAACGAACCAAACATACAACATCAGGATCAGTAGCATCTATAATAGGTAGAGGAGCAATGTTACCGTTATTTGGTAACAATGCTGCCATTTGTGATATATGGTCATTTTGATCCACAGTCTGCTTAAGCCGCTCTAAACGTTCTAGACGTTCTTTTTCCTTTCGTTGAGCATCGAGTGCAGTTTTATTTAATAATGTTTCATCATCAAAGTTGGTCCTAGAATGTTATCTCAATCAATGAAGAATTTATGACTATTGTATCTCAAGAAAGCGTTTACTAATAGATGAAACTAACTGAATGTGCTTTCGCTTCTGAGCTCTTTTTGAGGCGGTAGGAACATTTACATTGAGTAAATTAGACTGTATAGAACCCTGCTCATTCCGAGTTGAATTACTTGAATCATCTTTTGATTTCGATTTTGGGCTAATGTCTGACGTCACTGACAAACTACTATTTGGACGACTACGCTCCTTGTGATCATCATCGGATGCTAGAATATAACTTAACAAATAACACTTCTTTGCAAACAGAATATTCCTTACAGTGAAGAACATGAATTCAATAGATTTAAGAAAACAAAATAAAAATAGATGTTTTACCAAAATCATTTTCTCCCTCATCGTCCTTCTCTTCCACGTTGATTTGCCTGCTGTTTTCACTAGTTGATGAAATTCCCCGGTTCAAATTTATTGAAAGTTTCAAAGAACTGGCTTGCGCCATAGTAACACTTTTTATTAATTAAATATAGTAGATTTCATTTACGGAGTAAACCTAAAAGAATATTAAATGATCTGGCCTCAGATAATTTGCATAAATTTTCCTTACACACTATTGAAAGATAAATAAATGCAAACAGTAACCACGTTTAATATCTTTTAACCATATCGAAATAATAAGTATAGTAATAAACAAACAATTTAGCTCTAAAATTATCAGTAAAAGTCTATTATATTAATATCGCTCTTACTACAATAAAAAGCTAGGCAGGTTCGACGTATTTACAGTATTTGAGTACTATTTAAAACAAAGCATTTAAACGAGAACCTATAGTTTTTTAACCATGTATGAAGTATAAATTTAGCTAGTTGCTTTCAAATAAACTAGACTACGATGTTAAATATACCTGAAAAATAATAACATACAGTACAATTTTTCTCAAATATAATAGAAATCATGTTTTCTGTACATAATCTCTTACTTTTTCTACTTAAATCGCATCTAGTAAATCATTTAACACCTATTCCTATTTAAAATAGGTATATTTTTACGATTTCCCAATTCTTCTCTTTCCAAAACACTACTGATTGAGTGACTAAGAACCAATACATTACTGATAAAACACGTTTCTTGTGATATATATTGACTTGGAAGAAAAAAAATCAAACAACACACAGAAAGATAAATCTAAGAATTCAAATCTACACTACGCTAATTAACGGCCAAAATACGAATAATTACAGTGATAAGATCCGGTAAAAATATATTGGGTGATTTGATTACGACAACAACCGTGAGATCATAACGTCAAAACAGTTACATCTAGCCGGCTCAACTCGTCCATGCAATGCTATCATTGGTGGTTCTTTGAAAGGGGCGTGTGAAGATATGGATTCGCCGACTACAAGCAATGTTAGCAATTGTTAATTGGAGCAGTAGTGTGTGAAAAATACATACAATACTTGTTGCGTGTTGATTCACATTTATAGTAGCATGTTCACGCTTTTAGAAGGTTGGGCTGGTGAAACTTTAAACATCGATTTTTTTGTTTATTAGCATTTTCTTTACAAACGAAGGTTCAATCGACTTAAATGTCATCTGTATTTGTTGGTAAATTAGCAACTGTTGCTCTGTAATTGGTAAGCTCTGATAGGGGGTATATTGAATTTCATAAAAACTTCATTTTCTTTAACAACTACAATTATTTATGTATGCATTATTTTAAGTATTACATGGGCGTTCCTGATAATTCCGGGAAAAATTGAGCCACAACATCTTTATTGAATACTGGAGTTAACCGTATCCCGTCGGCCCAATCTCTCGCAAGAGGACGATTCATTATGGAAGCATCCTCTGACATTCCTGGAGGTCGAAGCATTTCTTCGATCGACTTGGTTATAGTAAGAGGCAATTTAGGACAAAATCCTAACGTTTTTGGACGAATAGATTGAGGTGCAGTGAATGTATGCACTGGTGATTGATTGGTATGAACTGGTTCTAAACCACATTCAGAGGAAGAAGTAGGGCATATCAGTGAAGAAGGGGGTGAAAGTGAAGGTGGTGAGAATGCATAGTAGGTCGTGTTAAGTGAATTATTCTTTCGGCGCATCATTGTTACAAGTAAATCCGATATTTCGGGATTTATGATATCTGTTATGATGTTATGAAAAGGAAGAGGCTTGATGAAATCCCTTGGATAATGTGAACCAAGCTCATGACGAAGGGAAGAAGCAATTTCCTAGAAAAAAAAGCTTATATTAGAAAATGTTGTATTTGAAATAATACCTTTGCTTCATAAATGATGGTGGTAAGGTGAGACATGCAGGTGGCTGCTGACACTGAGGATTTGCCTCGAGAATACTTCAATACTCGGAAGAGTAGTTCATTTAGAGCCTCCCTTGCTTCCATAATAAGCTCATTAAAGTAATTTGATAATATGCAGCTATCTATAAAGAGGTGTTGTTGAGCTTATGGAAATGAAACAATAATCATACATTCTACCACTTATTATTTATCTAAAATGAAAGTCAAGTTGAAGATTTTAGCAATAATAGCATCTTAATTAACATAAAATTATCATCTGATGATTAGTCAGTATCATTATGTAATAGTATCTTCTACACCTATTTACCAGTTAATAATTGGTAGTTAAATAGGTTTAAAAGTAATATTTGTCGTAGTTTGGCCAATAAAGAATCCACTTTCCAGTTCCCCATATTCATTTTTTACTTTATTCCTAATAAAAAATAACAGTAAGTTTGAAACAAATTACATCCTCTGAATTGTCTAGCCATGGGTCATTAATACCTGCGGATGTGGTAATTATTGCACGTATGAGAGAATATTCCACCACAGACGGGGAAAACATCCTAAATTTGTCGCACAGAACACCGAATCTTGCCAAAATTAAGCTGTCACTGGAACCAACAATTAAATTAGTATTATGTAATCATCGTGTAATCATTCTAGTAAATTTCTGATTAACTATCACAATATTCAATATGACCAAATCTGGATTTTTCAAGACAAATCATTGGTTTTGTTGAGACAATAAACAGTTCATGAAATTTTCGATTTTTGTTGAATTAAAAGTAGTAGACTACTAATCTTTAGGCTTTAAACTAACATTTCCTTCCTATCCATGATTCTGAGCAAGTCTTCGGAATAATTAATTGATCCCTTCGTTATAAATTTTGCCACTATATTAACCAAATTAAGGTGGAGTGTAGTATTACTAATGAGTGAGCTCTGGTGAAAAAAATTGATATTATGTTTTGTATATACAGTGAGGTTGCTAGCGAGGGCTGAATATTGTACAAAATAGCAATTCTGATGAAAGGAAACCAATTTTTAAAAAATATCTGAAAGATGGCAAATTTGGTTTGTAATAGATTGCAATATAATGTCAATTCCAGTTCTGCATTTAAATTTCTAAAATTCATACTTTAATAGAAGTTAGAGCTTTGAATTTTCGTCGTGTGCAATATATAGCCTTCGCTACGCAACCTCACTGCAGTTTAAGAATTTGCATGAATGTAGGTTAATTGGGGAGAAGCAGAACAACATTTTCACTTTGTCTTCAATACTAATTCTTCTTGGTGATGCCTGTTCCATGATACCAATAAATCCATCAATGTAGTCAATAGCAGCCACTATTTTGTCGATCGAGAGGAAACTGTCAAATCCTGAGTTCTTCGGAGAGGTCGAGCAAGTATTCTTACATGAAATTCTACCTATTTATTTGGTTAAAAGATTTTATGATATATTTTATCCATTTTCAATCTCTATTATGCCCAATAATGAGATAAGTTTTATTATCAGTTTTTTCCCTACATAATAGGCTTTTCTTTATTCTCACCTTATTTTTTCTGGCCAATGTTCTATCCGCAATCAAACTTTTTAGGGAAAAATCTGCTACTCCCTCATAGTTATTATCCGACAATGTTTGCAGTTCGGCTTCTAGACATGTTAGGTCACTTAATAGTTTTCTGTAAATGGAACTCTAAATGTCTAGATGTCTATGATCTATTTTCTTAAAGTTATTTTTCAACAATTATTGCAAAAACTGCACTTTAGTGCATTCCAAGAAGTTTAGATTAATCGAAATGCATTGAATAATAATAATGCATGCACTATTTCACGAATTTACCTTTGGCTTGAGGGCAAAAGATTTATCCAGTGTTCAGTACCCATCAGCTTATTCGAATATGTCCGGCTCAGGCTTTTCTTTTTCGATAACTTCTGAGGTAGTGTTGTATTTGTATTCTCTCTGTCTGGTCGAATAACTGCATAGAAACATAATTAGTGGTATTTAAATCTTAAGTGAATAATCATGTGTATTAGTTACGAACTTCTTCATTGCTAATGTCTATAACTGATTACTACTCTGAATTAAACTTCAACATAAAGAAAGTGCAATTCAAAGAAAAATTAAATTCAGTGAAATTCATATAATAAGGGCAGATCACAAGCTATTGTAGCAGCAATATTCTTAAGGCATCCTCGTTCAAACTCAAAATGGTGATGTAGTTCATGAAATTCCTTAACGTGAACGAGGGATGACGTAAGAATCTGGCCGCCATTGTACACCTTCTCTGCACCTACAGTACTGCGCCCAATTTCTACGAAAGTAATGTGATTCTAATAATGTGGAATTATAATTAAAAAGTTTGGCATCAAGCATCTAAGAATGTGTCTTAGTATTTAGAACGCATTAATTATAAGACTAATTTGTTCACAAATTAATTTGAAGTTTTAACTGGATTTCCAGGTCTACAAAAAATATCCTGCTAAATCGTAAATGAATAAATGAAAGTTATAAAATCTAAATTACTAATGGTAAGTACATAAAACATGAAACTAGACAGATCTACTTACAATCCGGATTCATTCCAACCAGCAAACATTTTCGAAATCTACAGTAGCGACATGCGTTTCTCTCAACTGAAATGAATAAATTATTCAAAAATGTATAAAATATGTCTCAAAAAAGTAATTAATGTTAATATTCACTACAATTCTGCATATAGTAAAACCACACAAGAATTTTTAAATATGGTAGCAATAACTCTTCAAAGATTTTTGTAGAAATAACCAACATTTGGTAACCTCGCAGTTTTTATCGAATCGACAGACATATTTGTTTCGACCATCTTTGACAGCCCTTCTGAAGAATCCTTTACAGCCGAAACAGGCAAGAACACCATAATGGATCTAAGAAATAAGCGCATTATTTTGAAGCCGATATGAGTTTCTACTCATTTTTGAGTGAGTATTCCATGCAGAAACAGAGTAGAGAAAAGTACCCAAAAACTTGCTGTTTTTTGTTCTTTATTTAATTTTCCCTGCTGTTCATCTTTCGAAAATACCATTCAATGTCTACTGTAATGCAACTACGAAAACATCCATTTCTGCAGTTAACCACATGTTTATCTCGAATTAGGTTACCCTCGAGTGTACATAAACTCGCACTCGCTGAGCGTCACAAGAGTAGTCCGTAATGTTCGGAGCGAGTATAAGCAATTAAAAATTGACTGCATCGGTTGTGACTACAAAGTGATGAGATTACGGTTTCTTGGGAAGCTAGTGACTGAATGCATATCTTGGGAGTTATATTTGATCACTCTCTATCTTTCTTTTTAATCATTTTTACGTATCTAACTTAAAGTAGACAGCGGAAAAGCATTAAAAGTCCTATTCAAATGTATATGACCATAATAATATAAATTGCTCTAGATACCTGCAGATAAAATCAGTTTTAATATTATTTTACTGCTCATCAGCTAAACACAGTATTCTTGAAAATCTAATTTCTAATACTGTTATTATTCCATTTTCACCAATTCAGAAAATTTGTGGAAAACTATTCAACACTTCTCCATTTCTATTAGTTTTCTAAAATGAAATTAAGTACCCGAAATTTTCAGGAGCCATAAAAACTGTTACTAGTTTCTTAAAATCGGATCCAGACGTTAAACATGAATAGTCTTTTAAAAACTGTAAATACACAAAACCAGTGTTTGTCTGCGGTTCCCCATTATTTGCCTCACAGTCCAGGTAATCCAATGCAGATCGAAAATGTTATAACAACAAAATAAAAATAACCTTATAGTATAGATGTGGTGTGATATTTTATGTACATAAATATGTCACTGTCCATGACAATCTCAGACTTAAGTGCATTTTCATAAACATTTACAACTACCTATTAGAGTGGGAATGAAGTTTAAATAATATTACTAAGATGTCATTAAAACAAATTCTAAATGAATGTACAGTAATTTGTCGCCTACCTTTGCCGGAGTATCACCACATACTGCACACTTCCGTAATGTTTTATTGGAAAACATGATTTATCGACTCATCAATGACCTCTAGTTGAGGTGTTCAAGGTACCGTTTTGGGTTGATTAAAAAAGTTTATGTATCATTTGAATAGAGGTGAAGGACAACAGAGCGGGCCAGAGTGGCTGAATAGGTAATGGAAACTCGTGTGTGATCAACGGTCGGTTGGCAGGTTGTGCAGATCGAACTGTGCGAGGATTATTTGCGCGTAGTGACGTATTTGAGTTATTGACTCGCTGATTCGTTGCGACAAAATACCTTATTCTCACTTTTTAGTCCAAGTATCATATATATTTTCATAGTAGTCACTGTCTACTGAGCCATGTTTTCGTTTTACTCAGAATAGCGCATTAACTAACTGCCACAAGAGTTCTCTAACTGAACTAGACAATGTTTATAACTTTCTTAAATGCTACCAATTATGACCAATTTTTCAATGTTAATATCGCACTAGATGCTTTAGTAGACTGAAGATTTTTAGATGACAAAATTTAAAACGTATAATTTTATTTAATAAAAATGTCATTTTAAAGCGACAGGGTAATATTAAAATATGGCACAGTATTTGAAGGCCCGTAGAAATCAACATAAATATTAGGGTCAGGGAATTTTAAAGAGTAACGTGACTACCAAAATAACAAAAAATGCCCGGATTTCGGGATTCGAGACATTCTCAATAAATATGTAATAATTATTAAGAGTGTCTTGTAGGATAGGCTTAGATTCAATAACGTACAACTATGGAGTGATTAGTTTAGTGTTGTGGTATGTCTGCTCACTTCTGATTCCACAACTGAAACTTTTTTGTTGAGCAGGTTGTGCTTAGACTCCTTACGCTGATGTTCTAACTCCTCTCACACACACTTAATTTTAGTTAAGCCGGTACTCTGCAATAGCCTTTCAAAAAGCATAGTGTTCTTTTTAACTAACTTATGACTCCTCAACTCTGATTTAAGTCGTTCTCTTGCTGGAAAGCCCATTTTATCGGAAGAGGGTAATGAGCCAAAGAAAGCGTAATATTGCTGAGTATATGTCTATCGCTGACGTTGTCCATTGTGACTTTAATGTAATGGTTAAAGATCCGGAAAATTAAAGGCAACTTTATATGATTGAACTTTGGACTTTAGCTCACTTGTGTTTTGCAGTGAGAATTGTGTACAGTTCTGTCAATTACGGTATATAAATATATAAATAATATTTTGAGCATATTCCTTTGTAGCAATTATATGAACATTTTTTGCTGATAGACCAAATAAACTTTTACTCATATAATCTATGTATCAAACACATTGAAGATTACAAAAATATTTAAGCATAAATATATACATAAATCACAGTAAAAGTTATGTTTGTACTCTATCAATTACTGCATTAATATTATCAATAGTTTAGACCCAAGCAACATGATGTGATATGTTCTACTAAAGATCTTACAGAAGACAATCTGCTTAATTACATATTTATCAGGTGATACGACAATATGTTCAACTTGGATCTATAACAATAATATTAAGCGGCTCTATGCTAATTCTAAACAATCTATAACATCCTAGGTAAAAGGTGAAAACAAACATTCTGGGCAATAGAGCTGCGAAGTGAAAACGAAGGGCAGATAATTATACAATTTGTAACTTATTATTATATAACAAATATGTATGAACTGGCGAAGGGTGGCAAGTGAAGTAGAGGACTGCAGGCGAGCTCACAATACAATGTCCACGAAAAGGATAATTGACTAGATGTATCCAGTCATGAATATGTATATCCAATAATTTGCATAAATAAGTGGCTTATGAATCTACAAGATAGGTCTTATTAAACTGATATCGCTACCTTGGAATACCCCATTGCCCGTTAACTGAGGAGTCGATACTGCCGTCGTGCATCATAGAATCTGCACCAAAAAAATCATCGCAATGTCCAAGATCAACAAGTGAAGGCGAAAATGATGAGTCAACCAAGTCTTGATCATCTTCAAGCAGTCCAAAAGGTGATGCTAGTGATGAAACCTAGGAATATGGAAACTTATTTTTTCAAATGTAAAAAAATAGTGATAGGACAGACGTAATTTGATCTCTAAGTAACAAAATAGATTATATTAGGAAAATAATATCCATCACATACATGCATGGGTGGTGAATATCCTCCGCTGATTAAAGAATTACTAGATCTACTTTGAGATATTGGACTGATTGATCCTTCAAACTCCGTTTGAGTGTAGACATCTACTTTTCTGATTTGTGAGAATCGACCTCTAATAGTAGGCATCATAAGGTTGGGACTATCAAGCATTGGAGGCGATATTGACTAAAAAAATAGAGATTATTACATATATTTAAAGCCTAAATAATTAAAATTTTTACAACAATATTTGATAAAATTTGTTTCAAAAAAGTACTGGCTAAAATCTTTTAGTATTATTCTATTTACTCAACAACCGTAATGTCTGAGGGTCTAATAGAACTGACAGAATTTCTTTGCTATTCTTTTAAAAAGGGGTTCAGATTTTTAATAAAGGATTTATATATGGTAATTTTTTTGAGTAAAGCTGGAATTTTTCCTATATACATTTATGTCATTCATTTTAATAGCCACGTTCATGTAATAGCTTATTCTTTTTCAAAATTTAGGACAAGATAAGAGTAATAAATAGTTTCATCATTTTACAACCATTGATAGTGGAACCATAAGTTCTGTACCAAAACATATTTATCGGGTACACTTACATCTAAAGTGATCTCTGCCGGATTTTCATAGAGTGGCGGACTAATAGAGGATGAAGAAATTGTTGGGTCATCAAATTTAGATTTGAAGTCTCCGAACATTTCTGATAAGAGAGGATCTCCACTTTGCCTTCCACCAAATGCCTGGCAGAACTGCATATTTTCGCTCATCAAACCAGATAACGTCTAAAATAGGTTGGAACGATTTAAACAAATGAAATCTACATATAAAATATAAAAACTATAAAGAAATGCTAACCAACCGTAATAGTAGGCAAAAGGAGAAGGAGATTTCCAAATCGACTACTGGCAGTATATATTGGATGTAATTCCTTAACTATCTGAAACAACATATCCTGTACCTTGTCGCGAAGATCTCCAATTGCAATTCGGGCTTTGTCGGAGAGACCTTTTGTATCTATAATAAAAATAAGAATGTAAGAAATCTACACTGTAAATTGGAACAAACATGATCACCGAAACAATATTCTCAGTATTTCCGGGTAATTTAATATAATTAATAATAAATATTGCAACACTAATGTTTTGTTTTACTTCACTTGTTTCTATCGTTCGTCTCTCTTTCTAGAGGTGAATTTAAATAATACATAATTAATTACTGAATTATTAAGGCCAACGTTTAATAATTAGCAAACTTATAACGCTTAGTTCAAATAACATTGCATTTGTAGAAATTGTCATATTGCCATAAAGTACGGTGTGAACACGTTAACTTACTAGGATTCAAAATGATGATAGCCTTTAGGGGGACAATCTCTTCCTCTTTCAGATTCAGTTTTCTCAATGGAGCAACTAATTCATTGAGCGTTCGATCAATAAGAACATTTGACAAGTGACTGAAACAAAACTACGCTGTCTTCTTGGACTAAGTAGATACTAATTAGAAGTTCTAATTTAATTTGTCTTTAGAAGTATTTTTTCAAAGGTTTATTGGCTAGTGGACCGATTTAATAGTGCTTAAATCAAGTATCAACTATTGTCAGTCTTGTATTTTTTCAAAGAATATTAAACAGCTACTATAAGACATTTAATAAGGAATCTGTTACAATTCTGACTGCACATCTAAGCCTATTATTTTTTTGCAGTTTAGTGGACTAATTTATCATTTTTTTATCCCACTGCTTGATCAGCGATTACTACTTATCAGTGTTAATTACGTAGTTGATAAATCAAAAATTCGTTGATATCTTAGGAAATATTAATTGGCGGCAAGCTAGCATCCATTTACGTAACAATACGATAACTCATTGATAAGATGACTTAACTAGTGAAAGTCACGTGTATTTCTCCCGAATGGAAATGACGTAATATACCTGGTCAGACGGGGTACTACAACTAAAAGATTCCCACAGTTATATTGTGAGTGGCACACTGGTTGTTATTATTTCATTTTTAGTAACGCTCACATCATTTAATGCTCTTTTTCAATATTATTCCATTGGCCTACTTTTCAACATATTCATACCACTCTGTAAACAACTGAACAAACTATTGTGAAGAGTAGTCAAATGAGGGAACTGTCATGTGGGAAGTAACTATTTCCGTTTATACTGATTCTCACCTCGCGCATTAACCTTATATAAACATAGCCATAGGTCACTGTTTTCCTATTATTTTTATATTATACGAAAGAAAAGAAAATATTCGTATATTCCACAGCAAATAACCCACTTAGTTTCATTGAATTCCGAAGGCAACCTGCGGGGAACGTAAGAGTGACTGCACAAACAAAGAATATCTGGATTTTTCGTATTTTGAGCCGTTCTAGCGGAAAAGTTAAAAATGGTCAAAGGTGAATAACAAGATTTCACTAAAGCCACCTGAAAATTAGTGTTATATGTTGTCACAAGAGCAGATAGGAGTTACTGATAAACGAAAACTATCGCTTATAAAATAGTTATAAACCTTGTCTTCTGTATCGGCTAATTCAGCAATTTCGGTGAGACTATCAACCCAATCAACGGCAGCTATAGCTCTTCTATGAGCAATTACTGATAACTCCTCTGTGCGTGCCATTCGAAATGGTTCATAGCGCATCTAAAGTTTAACCAAATTTATCCATTGTTTTTCTCTAAATGTACTTCTTAATATAATCTACCTCCATGCGTCGCCCATCCATAGCTGGTTTTTGCTCAAACATTTCTCTTAAAGATATAGATTTTGGATCCTTCGATGCTGCTGTGTTAGCGTTACTCATGTTGTTATCTCCTTTTACTACCTTAAAGTACTTGGTCTTATATATATACTTCCGTTCAAATAAGTATTGTTACTTAAATAATTAACATACGATTACCTTTGCCTCGATATTCATAAGTTGGAGGAGTAATATCCGAACATCACTGTTAAGTTTTCGCGACCAATCATCACCATGAAGCCTCAGCTAAAACGGAGGATGGTATATTTTATTGTTGATAAGCAATAAATATTGATAGGATCTTCCACTTTGAACCTACCACATGGCTTAAAAGTTCTTCATCTATAGGTTTTTTTCGCAACCTCGGCACTTTTTGCTTTCCGGTCAAATCTCGATCTGGTCTTACAGCTAAAAAATATGATAATTAGCTATAAACGTAGAACTAGTCAAAATGAATAAGTAAATTTTGTAAATTGTTGACCTTTGGGATCCATTCCAACTTCGATGCATCTGTTGAATCGACAGTATCGACAACTGTTCCTTTGGTCTAAAATAAAAAGTAATTAATATTAATCACTGATATTTGATGATATAAACTGTGCTTAATAAAAATCAAGACATCTATAATTTTGTGTGATGATCATGGTTGAATTTATAATATTTTAAAGTGCCTAGAAGTGAATAAAATTTACAGTAATAAAATTTCAGTAAGAAATCTCATTGATTTTTAAATGGAGCTGAGAGATAAGCTGACTAGTTTAAAAATGTTCATATGAATTTATAATTTTCATGTCGAAAATAATTCTACTATCAATAGTTATAGGCAAATCAAGGCCATGGTGTTAAGTCGGGTGATAACTGGGGCCCATAGACGCAAGACCATAAAATCAGACAAGTCCATCTAGAGGAGATCGCCAGTTATAATTCGGTTTCGTCATGAAGTGATTAATTGAGGCCTATAAGAAAATAACCTTCTTTGTTGTTTCATTTTTATGCCAAAATCCAAATGTTTATAGTTGTTACTCTCTCTTTCTACTTTAGTTAGTTATTCATAAGCAATAATGGTAGGCCAAATCATGCTTTAATTGCAATTATTCCCATCACTATAGATTATTGTCTCCATGATTAGGTATACGGTCGATAATTCCATCTGATTTAATCATAAACAGCAAAATACGCGTTGACCACAAACCAAAACCAGTATTGTGCAAAATTATTTACATGAAGTTTACTAGATGGGATATAAATTTCTGATATTTTGCTTGAAGTTAAAATTGAGAGCACAAAAACTCGAAGGCATGGTGATGTAAATGCAGTAGCAAGAAGTATTTGCTCTAGTTCTACTTTAAAGTTTCGAGAAACCCAACTCCTCATGATAGCTCGCTGACACGTCGTTATCTTTTTCAGTGTTTCTATTTATGTTCCCATTACCTTTGATGCATAGGAATACCAAATGTGAACTTTGTGAAAGTGAGAGATTAGACTATTGCCGAATAATGGACAGTACCGCCATTAAATTCGGGCACGTGAAGAGACCAAATAACGAGAAATAGAACTAAAGCACCAGTAACCCAAGGAAAATTAGACACAAAGTAATCATGCTTAAGACTTACTGAAGAATCTAGCTTGAAGTATTGAGAAGGACAATAAGCGTGCATTCTAGAGTCACAAATATAAAGGCTTATATGAAAAATTAAAACAAATACAGAATGAAAAAGCAGAGAATGTAGATAATAAAATATTAAACAAGAGAAAAATAATGGGAAGATGGTGATTGAAAAATGATATCAGTAATTAAAGTATAAGAATGGAATAAATGATGAGCGCACTAAGCATGATAAATAACATGAAAAATATTTACTTTAGTTATATTTGAAAGAATTTTTTTCTAGCGTCATTATAAACATACATTTATCCACTATACAATTGTTGCCGAATCTGCATGCGTATCGATACTTTCCAGTGAGAGTACGTCGGAAGAACCCTTTGCAGCCATAGCATGCCAAAACCTGAATTCCAAGTAGCAATATCAGATTATAAAAAGTCCGAGACAAATACAGCATCAATTGTGAAATAAAAATGGAAGTAGTAATAAACCTGTGTTTGAAACAATAGCAGTCGAGTAAATTTTACTAACTCCGTAGTGCAGTTTGGCGTGGCCGTCACCGCAAACTGCGCATATTGCTTCCCCAGAGGTATTCTTATCCTTGATATGATAGCTAGCAGTGGGAGTAGATGCTGACGATGCTGCCAGCATCACATCCCGTACCATCGGCATCCTGGAAAGGAGCAATATAGGAAATATTAAAGCAATTTAGTCTTTCACTATTCATGTCAATAATAGAGACGTTTACATTACAACCACTATGTAAGCAAGATATCCAAAGAGTATACTATTTGTACAATGGATTAATGATACTATTTTTCAAATAAAACTAGATCTCCTATCACGTTGAAAAGGATCAGAAATTAAGAATTATTTCTATAGATGGAATTATGTTTTCCTGTTTGTCAAAATCTATAGTTTCTCATGAAAACAGTTGAAATACACGGTGAGAATGCGTGAATTGTAACGACTCATAAATCTAGTATCACAAAAAATGACACATAGTACTGTTAACAACTGACTGAGAGTGAGTGAATCAAACTGAATTTTGAAACTATTGAGAGCTGCCCAACTAGACAATGAATATGCGCATAAAAAGTGTGATATTTTGCGATAGAAACTCAAAATTATAAGTATATAGAATCAGTCAGACACAAACTTCCGACATCCAAAAACGTGTCAAGTTGAGAAGGCTTACCTATAATTAATGATGTTTGAAATAGGGAATTCTATTGTTTTACTAAGGTAGTTCCAATTTGTAGCAATATAATTGATAGTAGGGAGCGGAGAGACAGATCGATTGTAGTGATAGGGTAGGGAACGCCTCCTATCGCTCATAGGGATGGAGAAGAAATCGCACTATAAAGAGGACCAAGCTGAGAGAAAACCATCTGGTTTCCACAGAAGTCATTAGAATGAAACGAAAGCATTCGTAGAAAAATTAACTAGACTACAACGGCATTAGTTTTTATAACCATTTAGTGCATTCTATATCGAAGTTTATAAAAAAATTGGTTTATCTACTCTAAATGTTTACTGATTCTTTCTAGTTTCATGAGATTATTCACTGAATAAGCAGTTTTAATGGTTGCCTTGAGATTTAGATGTTAATCAATTTCGCTATATAGATAGGTCATTTTAGAAGTGGAAAATAGATAAAGCTGATGTCTAATTATTTGCTTTTTTCGTTACAAACAAGGTATTTAACAGAGACGAGAAGGTATCACTAATTTTGTTATGCATTGGTAGGATATTTGCTTGGTAAAGAAGATTTTGAATACCAGAACCAGAGACAACGAAAAATATCAACGTTGATTTCCGCCGTGTTAGCGACATTTAGCACGTGAACCAATCGCAGCCTCATAAAACAAACAAAAAAGGAAAGTCAGAGAGTGGTCACTTCAAAGCAGATCACGATATGGCTGGCGATTAGCAGTGCAACTCATCTCGGCTATATCATAGTCATCTGTGGTTAGCAAATGGAGACCGTGAAGCCTAGTCATAATGGATATAGTTAATATCTGATGCAGATAAATGAATATTTAAACCACGAGATTGTTGAGCAATCAATAAATAAATTTGAAATTCAGATTTTCTGCAGAAGCTGTTGTTACATAGCTTAGTTAACGTTGATAGCGGTAAAAAATGCTAAGCTTCTAAACTATGGCGATTACTATCAGTGACTGAATCACTTCAAATAATACATTTTGGTATTATTTGTTCTTTTGTAACCGCCACATGTGCAGACTTACCATTGAACTTGCTGATAGACAGTCTATAGCCAATGAAAACAGTGCAATGGACTAGTTTAAACAGCAACTAACAAGACAATTCTTTTCCAGAAATTATTAATACAGAACTACAATGGCCGGAGTAATAAAAGTGTCACATCTGCCCAATTTAATAAGACTGGATTGTTAAACAACAACGATTGGACCAGATGCGCGGAGAACGCACAGTTGCTGATCTTCATCAGAAGAACAATCTATTAATAGTGCGTTCTTAGGTCATCTTACTTTATATTTCATCAAAATATGTATTTATTTTTCTTCATTTACTTTTATATAACTGCAATCACTATAATATCAGAGAAACTCGAGTTGACAAATAATAGTTAGCACGGTTTGACGTATTAATAATGAACGGAATTACCTAAAGAGTTATCAAAATTATAAAATATTTAGTTACATCAAGTCATACTTGTGACTGACATAATTCCAGTTAAAAAAAACCTTGAGCAAAGCGAAAAATCATGACTATCACTTTGATTCGGGATGACCAGATTCAAGGTCACTTAGTAATTGCGCATTTTGATATAGGGGTATTTTATTATGAAAGTGTAAGGATACTCCTTGTAGTACGCATATTAATCATGATGACCATAACGATGGAGAGCACAGGGAACAGTGTCTTGCATCTCCAATCGAAAGTGAACGATCAGCCAAACAACGTTTCGGCCGTTTATGGTTGACATAAGGATGCATAAAGTACATGCTACTACAAACTAATCGAATACAATCATGGTGAGTAGATAAAATCTAGCGATGGTATCCAACGAAAACCGGATCTTCCAGGAGAGAAATGCTTTAAAATAGCCAACTTATGCGATCGAGAGAAGAGTTGACTCGAAAAATGTTGTAATGGGTCTCCAATACGCAGGTGCAGTACTTCGTTTGCGAGGTATTACTCATTAATAGGGGTCATCAATAAGCATTTGTCGACGTGCAGAGAGAAACAATGCTTTTGCGTAGCATAAAACAGCACTAAACTGCTGGCTTGCCCGTGCAAGTTGCCTATTACTGTAGATAGGAATTCGTTGTGCAGTTTAATCATTTTCGCTTTATCAATCTATTTAAGCAATTATTAGTTTCTTATAAATAAATAAAATTAAGAAGTGCCAATGTAGACAATATGTGTTCTAAATTTAAAACATTCCCAAAACATTACAGCTTATCGGCAAAAGTGGCACAAAAATGTTCAATAATAGAAATTATAACTAAATAGCATATTTTGCTATTTTTTGTTTGATAGATAGTTTAACTCACTATGCAAGTATTAACAGAAAAGCATTAAATAAATAAGTGATACATTTTCATATCATCTCAGTCGTAAATCTGTCGCCAACGTATTTCTTTTATAGCTTTAATCACAAACAGAATCGTAATAAAACCTAATTAACGTTAACAATAGACTATTTAAGACTAGAGTAATTAATGAAATTGCATCTTAATTGTCACAGAGGTACCCGACATGTATACTCCTTTTAAGAATCAAATAACTTACTGAGAGTCTAGGCAAAATTTTGGTGAGATTATTTCCTGCATAATACGCCATAAGCTTAACAGCGTTAGTGCTCAAGAATAGGATAGGAAATATAAGCAGCACTACATTATAATAGAAGGATACATAGTGAAATAGAAGAAGGACATTACTTTTATTAAAGCAAAATTTTGACCTACCTTTGAATTTTCACTATCTTCTGTGGGTGGGTATGGACAGTGTAGCTAGCTTCTGCTTCTTCATAATCATCGTCTTGGGTGGGCCAATAGTCATAGTCCATTCCCATCAACAAAGAGGAAAAGATAAGATAGTGCCTCGAAATAAATTTACAATTTAACCGATGAATCGTTCGATTTATTCAGTAGTAGCAAGAAAACTATTTAAATTAACGAAAGAGTGCATCGAAAAATTATAGAAGGATAGTTTAAAAAAAGCTTATGAAATTTTAAAGGAGAAGATACTAAGTATAAAATCATGCATAATCAGTAACTAATTATTGGATCTAACTTAATGACAGATGGAAACATTTTTAATAAACTGATGAGAAACTTGATTCGGTCAAATACAAATGTTTCGATATGATACGTATTAGTTGACAGAACACGGAAGGTAAAGAACAGTCCACGGAACAACAACTGGAGATAGGACAGTCAGTTGGCGAGCTGTTCGCGAGGCTCTGATCCGATGAAACTGTGAGAGGATTAAGTGTTGTGAATTTGCATGCGAATGGAAATGCTGTTAGTTGCAGAGAGCTTTAACCATAGATCATAACACGAACATTCAACTGCTCAGTAGAAGCGTAGAGATACTAGAATTCCAAACTGAAAAAATATGATGAATAGCAACAAGAGGAGAAATAAATAGAGAAGAACAGAAAAATGATAGCAAAGAAGAAGTGTTCAGTGAAGATAATTAATGATTCTGTCTATAATAGCACTTTCTGCAAGTACATCACCAACTTGGAACAAATATTTGTTATAGGCTCGAACAGACAGCATGTTTTAGACAACAGCACCTAACTTCATAATACGATAACACACGCTAAAACTCAACATAAACAAAGACATTGCATCGCTTTGATTACGCGTGGAACCGTTGTCGGCGCCAGTGATGGATCGCTATGGATTCGTAGTTTTAATCAGAGAACCCTTAGGTGCAAGATCGAAAGTCTGTAAGCGAACAAATCGGAGTATCAGTCTCATCTCGACCGCCCTGATTTGATTAGTTGAACTCGCGACACATGCGCATGCATCAAATACCTACAACGTCAGTGGTAACTTTTAAAAATACCGTTTCACCACTCTCCACTTTTTCTGTTCATCGTTCACGTGAATATTATAATGCGAAGATAAGTCTAAGGTAGTAGTCACCACAAAGATAGCACAAACTGCCTTACACTAAATCACTTCGCACGCGACCTTTTCAAAAACGAATCACTTATCTTAGATGGCATAATTCAAAAATTACAGGTACATTTTAGTATAGTGATTTGGACTGCTACTGTAAAAATAAAGCGTAGTTTACTCAAATACTTAAGCACAGTAAAAGGTCACTTTGGGGCCGGAAATTTTAGGAAAAAACGTTCGCATAATGTCGGTACGATGGGCAGTTAAGAATTGGATTGATATATCACCAAATCTGTCCCATATCTAAACTATACTTTAAAATGAATGTATGAATAATTGACATGGAAATAAATAGAAATATAGGGGTTTTTTTAGAGTATTGAGATTCACTAATCATTTTTGGACCACAAGTTTGCAAACGCATGATTTAGGTGCTTACGGATTTATCTATGTTGAGCTCAATTATTTGGAGATAAATACTGCGCCGATATAATTCTGGCCAAGTTACCGCAAGGTCTTTCAATTCCTGCTAAAACTGCACCAGATGCATCAACGTATGTGATGTTGCAGACTTCATTACTGCCATTTCCTGCATTTCAAGAAGAGAAATAGATGAGTGTCGCGACAGCTAGACAAGCATTTGTGCCACATTTATAAAGCCATAACCACTAACATTGCCCTGTTAATGAGGACCGTAATATACAAACATTTCAACAAAAGTAACTATTCATGAATTTGTTTATTTGATAGGATGAATTTTTGGCGATAACAAGTTTGTTGCGAAATTACTGAAGGCATTTAGTTTGATCAACGGAGCGTGTGAATATTAAATGCAAGAGATACATTGGGAAGGAGCGCCCGATTAACTCACGAGAAAACGAGGATTCGTCAGGGAAGGAGAGAGTGAGGACGACAAAAACAGAAAACTTATTACTTGTCTCGCACTGAACCCTCACCACGAAAACGTCCCAAATTTCTAATAGTCAAACTAAGTGAAATAATGCATATCATTATTAAACAAATCAAGTATTACAAAATTCACTTGCTCCTTCCAATTAGTTTATAGAATTTTAAACTTTGATTTCAGAGAATGAACTATCAGTTCTGAATCGAGATCAAGGCAATCTAATTGGGAGCATTATGAAGGTAAAATTCTTAAATCAGTTGAATCTAAATCTAAATATATATATATATAAACGTATGTTGGTTATTATATGAGGGAAAATAACTTATGAATTTGACACGTACTAATTGATCCCAGAACATTTCCAGGTTAAATAGTGTATGGAACAAACATTACTAGAAACGACATGCCTTTTCATCAAACAGATGAAGCGCGTTTCAGTGACCATACGGAGACCAGAAAGAGCAGAGTCCGATTTTTAACGCATAGTATGTCAAATAAAACACATTTAGTCGCTAAACTCTAGAAATAACAAACGCCTACACATCTTGCAGTTCTACTAACGCCATCCTTACCTTTCTCGTTAACTGTTTAGATAGTTCCAATAAGCCATTTTCTGAGAAACTATGCTCTGCCACACTGAAGTCAAGAAATAATCTGTGTGCAGAAATGGTGAGACGTGTAGATCTAGATTGGTATGTATTTTATGATTGATAGATGAGTGAGAAGTCAGTATGACGGGCAGTGCTAGCCATGTGTTAACCTCTCGCTTCTAAGTTTATTATGTGATATGAGATGATCGAAGGTAACCGATTCACTGTGCGATGACGTCGATTTCAATGGCACAATGGACCGACATGACAATGACACAAGTGATGCGTGGTGGTAACTTTATGCGAGTTATGTTGGTTGAGTCGCGCGAGGCCAAGCGTGGACCAAAATGTGATGGAAAAACTCCGATGTTCTATTGAGTACCAATATTATCGAGGTACACGCACATAGATATAAACATAAAGACAACAAAACATTGTAAAATGTTAGTGAGGAAAAACACCAACCCAGCTAATTACTTTCAGATTGATCAAATTATACAAATTAAATAGTCAAAAAATAAATCAGCTTATTATATTTTAGATCTTCATAGCCAGCCTCAATTCAAAACGTAAATATAACGTATTTACTGTCACAACAAAAAATAAAACATATTAGCGGGTGTGTTGATCAACAGTGATTACGGGTGTTGCATGTATAGCAATGATTGAAGGTTAATAGTTTTGGATCTGAAGATTCATGTTACGACATCAAATTAAAAAATAAAACACTATATTAAATGTTACATTGTATTTATCATTAAAAAGTATTTCTACACGGATTTTTTTATATCTCAATATAGATTTAATTTATCTATAATAAGGATATAATTAATATAGCAGTTAATGAGATCAGTAGAAAAAAACTTATACAAAAGTAGAAATTAAACAGAACTGACATATGCTAGAGGTGAAATCTCACCAATGACAGTTTTAGCATGATAAGAAGTGAAGAGAATCACTTAAGAATACTTCATGAATGGAAAGATAGCGAAAGGGAAAGCAGGAAGTGTGGATAATAGTGGGATAATGGGAATATTACGAGGAGTTTTCATCTAACTATAGGTATTTATCCGTGAGTATTGGAGTTGTATTCACTCAGTGGGCGCATGACATGGTCGAAAGTACGGAACCGGCCAGCACATCATAATCCACAAATCTGCATTTATCTCGCACCGCACTCATGCCGGCCATGAAATTTGGAGGCTCAATTGTGTTGTTTGCCCACAATGCGTAAATATAGTAATAAGCATTTAAATACTAATATAATCGACGGCAAAGGGAAATACTTTCACTTTTCAAATAATGCCATTTACTCCTACTCCTATTCGATGCATACATTTTCCGCACTAAATGCATAGATCAATAAAATATTAAAACAATGCAGATAAGCATAATTAATGGGCACCTTCCAATTCAAACTATTCTCTCCAAATATGAGAAATATTTGGTCTAACTTCAACGCGATAGGCTAAAAATACGTGATATTTATGGAATAAACAAGGGAGGCTCACTAGGATATAGAACTAACGGCTATATTACATAATGGCGATGTTGAGAATAGGAGAATATTGTCATCCTACGCATTTTTTCACTTTCACCGCAGCCGTCTTTATTTACTGATGTTGATGTTTTGAAAGGTCCTATACAAAATAATTGGTTGTGTTGAATATGAGGAATTAAAGTATGTGGCGAGTTAGCATAACGATGCCTAGGAAGATGCTTGAAGTTCTGCGTAGCTAATCGAGCTCAATACGAGTTTCTCACTCGAAGAAACGACGCAAGTATGCCTATTCAGGTCGTCGAAACCAAAGCGGAATCAAAGTGCAAACGAGCAAGACCGGGTATCCTTTTAATTGGGACAGATAGTATGGTGTACAATATAGTCCACATTTCTAATATTAATACATTTCTACACACTTTTAAAGAGGAATGCCTTTTCATATTAGTGATTTTCCGTTCATTTAAACATTACTCTTCTAGCCACGCTTACTCTATTTCTGGTATTGTTACATCAAAATCTGCTAATGTTCCACCGTCACACTTGTCTAATCAATTTTATGAGAAGTTAGCGGAATAAAACGATATCCTTCAATTTTTATCCATCTTCAATTTTAGGAATTTTTCCGTCTTATCATAAATTTCTACTGAAGGAATCACTTTTTAATGCATCCGTTATTTTTTGGCATATCTTAAGAGTAACCATGAAGACATTGGAATTTTCATTTATCAGTTAGTTGGAATTTTTATTGTGTGAGAACGTTAATGATAATTTCATTAAATGGTCAATGCGCAAAGCCTAAAGTTCTCAGTTCTTGAGTTGAGACCTCCGGCACTGCTTACTGGTGAGGCTGGTTAAAGACTTGTTTTGGAGCATTTCACCTCTTTGGGAATGGCTAGAGCTGTCCAACTAACTTCTTATCATCGATGCTAATTTACGAGTAACAGAATGTCTTTTATCTAGTTGCAACGTGGAGTGTTGCGATGCGTCATAATTCGTAAAATTATTCCAAACACAATTCATTGATTTCACGCTAATTTTTTAAATATCGAGAAAAACACGCGAAATTCAAGACATTAATGAGAAAATTATTTATACAAATAATGATATGAAATTATTTAATTGAATTTGTTTGTTTGAGGAATGGGTTAGTAACAAAGGAAAAAATAGAACTGGATTACTTATTTTCTTATTTATCGTTCATATTTCAATACAATTACTAGATGGCAACATTTTGTAATCAAATTTAAAATTTGTAAATAGAGTGTAGATCATTACTGTTTTTTAAATTAATTTCTTACATAATATCAAAGATAGTATTTGAATCATATTAAAAACAGCTCGGAATGGCAGCCATAATCAAGTTGACATGTCTCGCTCGCATCAGAACTGGATTTTCCCTTAGTGTATAGGTGTAAAATATACCCTATTTCCCATCATATGGGTTATTTAAATGATTCATACAGAGACATTTCTGACAATTATTCAAAACTTAAAAGTCTGGTGGTGAGCAACGAGAAGTAGCAGTAGGTCTTTGTCAAAGCAGACTCGGAAAAAAATAAAGCGTAAAATACCTTGTTTGTAAATTAATGGAGAGATTGGTGGTAAATAGTTCAGTGATACATCTCGACGAGTTTATTTTTGAACCGAAAACAAATGCTGGTATAGGGTGTAGTGAGTTCAAGGTTAATTATCTGCAGATCAGTAGCAATGAATTTGTGGAGGAATACAAACGAGAGTGTAGGCTATGTAGTATATATTTAGTTCAAATATAAAAATATTTATATGACTCATGAAGTGGACTATATTTGCCATAAATAGAGTTGAATAGTTGAGTTGTAAATAAGGGAGAATAGTATTTGGTTTGACAAATAGTGCTAACAGTAAGGTGTTTAGTGGGAAAATGACGTAGAAATATGAGGACAGGTTCTACTCGGCATTGTTTTTGCGAGGGGTAAACAGTCATCAGTTCGAAGATGAAAGGACGAAGCACGTGAAACAGTGACGTGATAAAATCAAGAACGGATGCGCTAACCTGAAACCAGAGAACCACCGTGCTCTTATTTTCATGACACGGCCGCTAGCGAAATGTGTTATAGGAGAAAACTGGGATACTCCGTGCTATTCCCTACCAATTTCTTCTGCATTGATCTATATTTAAACATCTTATTCAGCTTTATATCTAAGCTTAGCTCCAGCAATTAATAAATAACAGACACATAAACGAATTTTAAAATAGCTTTCCCATACAAAAAACCGAATACTGAAAGGATTAATAGGGTATAAGTGAGATGATAAGAAAATTTGAAAAGCAGACAACAAAACAAAAGACGGAGGAGAGCTGAGTTGAGTTAGGAACGGAAATCAATGGACGCCGAATTCCCAGCACCGCATACTCGCACCCAAGTCGAGAGATTAGGCTACCATTGATAGGATTATAATCTAGGTGACAATAATATTATGACAAATTTAGTAGTTCAATACTTTATTTTCCATATTTTGTTGGAGTTTCTCTGCCAATGTATACTAGAGACGCGTTTTATATGGCTATAAAAGTATAAATAGCATTTACTGAAGAATTTTAAACGTCGAAAAAAATGAATAGCAACCGATAAATGGTAAATAATAACAAGAAAACCGCTAATGTGTTAGTATAAGGGAATTTTTTGAGAATAAATAGATAAAGGCATCACTATTCACAATTTATTCTCGTTCATATTATGTAGTTCTTATCAAAGCCTTAGACATATTTACACAAGTACTTTAATTGTTTATTAGCTGAGGACCGGAAATCTTTTGAAACTGTAAACGTTGGGTGCATAACATCGTACATGTCCTCCCCTTGTACAACTTTAAGCAGTGGCAGGAAATTAGTGCTTCCCAAATAAGGACACTTAATATTTACGCCTCTCCCCAAATCGGATTAAATATGTCGCAAAAAAATTATACTCATTATTTACTTTTAAAAATCAGGACTAAACATGATGTATAGTGGTTAAATTTAGTTTCAAGTTTTTAGGAAAATTTAAGGTTATTACTGGAACAAAAGAGATAACATTGCTCAGTTTTATTCTGCTCATGAATTTCTTTAACTTCAAACTTTCCACCACATCACCAGAATCTGTAGAGTAATCAAGTATGTCTATAAAAGATCTAGACCGCATCAATAGAACGATGTGACCTAAGAAAAGTGTAAAAAGATGGATTTCACCAAATATAACAGATATTAAAAGCTCTTCGCTTTTCGTGTGTTGCTGGCATTGAAGTAATTTTCGCTGGTAAAGGGTGGCAAGAAAGTAAATAAGCTTGTTCACCAATTATTTACCTCTCACATTACTGAGCCAAATTCATAACAACATTGTTTAGCAAAGCAATTTTCCTGCTGCGGGATACGCACGCTGCACGCTAGTGAAGATCCTAGACAACTTCCAGCCTTCAGAAGCCCTCCTCATATTACCCATGAGGTTCATTGTTACCGATCTCTGCTCTACTAAAACAGTATTAGTCAAAATATCTAGAACAAAAGAAGGATTTCATGAAAGTGGAATAACGTGGTCTGCACTATTGTATGCGAGAGTAATACTGTAAGAGAAGAAAAATAACACCACACAAAAATAGCATAATGGCATTGATATGTGACTAAAATGTTCTAATAAATGATAATGTTCTCTTAGGATAAAATGAATTGTTTGCAGCCTATAGAATATCTTATATATATATATATATATATATATATAATTTATTTATTTGTTGCATTAATTAACCCTTTAGTGCTTTTGTATTATACTATCTCCTTGGCCGTACCTCTCCTATTGATAAATTGAATGCCCCAAGGGATCGGCCGTCGCCTCGGCAACCACACGAAAGTCGAGGAGACGCTAGTGCAATAAGTGATCTCGCAAAACATCACCCATAAAGAAATAATTCTTGTGAAGTCAATTCCAATTTATCACTCTTTATTGATGATTTTATTATAATATCCTTCTTTTGAATATATGTATACATTTTACCTAAACAGGAGATTTAGAGAAATAATTAGAGATTTCATGTAAAATAAATATGCATCAACGCGATACTTTTAAATCACTAGGTCAATCTTCCAGATTATTTCACGATTTTCCCATAACCCCTTATAGGCGGATTTAATCTATAAATGACATTAATGTCTTTAATCTGTTGTTATTGGACGCTATTTCTAATTCTATTAATTCGACTGAATATATTTACATTTATTGTCTAACCTCGGTATTTCTCCTTGGAGCGATTTTGTTGTATTGCATGGCGACTAACCTTCTGATTCTAAATATTTGTCCTTCAGAAATTTATCTGCTATTCTTTCGAGTACTGACTTTTTCCAACTTGTTTCCATCACTACAATTTTTCAAAATTTTCTTCATAATTCACTGTGACTCAATTGCTACTAACCAGAAATTCTCAGTTTGTTTCAACTAATTGTTTTACTTACTATTTCTCTTACTTTTCTCTATAGTTACTTTAATCACTATATTCATTAGTATTTGTGGAAAATTGTTTGAATTTTAATAAAACGGTAGAAAAAGAGGACATTTCAGAATTTGACATCTAATACCCATTTAAAGGATTTAAATGCAAAAAATGTTCTTACCTCGACTGTGCATCATGTGCATGCAGTTTCGTCATGTTTCCTTCGATCTGCTAGGTCTAGACGACTTCCTAATCCCAATTTCCGCTAGATCTCGTTTAAATTGCTCGCAGCCTACATACCTGTTCTCATGAAATTAAGCTTTATATTTCCAATTTAAACCGCCTAAATTGAATTGCATTTTTATTAGGCGATTAAGATAGTTGCAACCATTTCTTGTTTATGCTCGCTTCAAATTTAAATTCTCTTCTGGAACAATGATATAATATCATACAAGTCTTCTTACTGCTATAGAAAAAACCAAATTTTCACAGTTTACTTATTTAGAAACGAATTTAGAAGTTCTGTAACAACTATACTTATCCATTTAATCTGTGATTTGAATTCATTTAAAGCAACAATTTGAACGATTTCACCTATTTTGCGCGAATTGTAATGGACTACTGTAGCTCGGATCTCCAAAGTTTTAGGAATATGAGTGAATGCCTTGTTTGCTCAGACAGCAACGCACAGCATCATTATGGTACTATTTGTTGCCCGTGAGTTTCACTTTTCCTTTTTTCTATTTTATAATTCTAAACTATGATTTGAAAAAGCAGCACATCTTACATAAAATATTAATGTATACAATGTATGAAATAGCATGAAAACACTCATTTTTGACGAATACGTTGCTAAATCTTCATGTTTTTAATAAAATAATATTTTGCTCTTTCAGAAGCTGCAAGGGCTTTTTCCGACGTGTCTACTTGTCAGCAAAAAATCTGGAATGCTATCGCGGAAACTGCTGCGAAATCACAAAAAGTGACTAGTAGTTGGGATTAGGATGCTTTACGTAGTATTTTTTCTTCCCAAGAATTTAAATTTATGCCATAGAGCAAAAGATTATATTCATTCATCTATTCGTGGATGTTATATTAACACAAAAAATATGTCGTACGCAATTTTTATGCAGATACGCATAAATGCTAAGCTTGCGGACAGATGGTTTCTACATAAATATCTGTAATATCATATAATAGGAATTCTTTTAGGAGGCCAATAATATTGCATATTTTTAGCATCTCGAAATAACTGCCGGGCATGCCGGTATAAAAAGTGCGTTCAAGTTGGGATGAATCCCAATGGTTCGTTTATGCTGCTCATAGAGGACTTTAAACTTTCAATTAAAATCAACTTATTCCAATTTAAAATTAACCCATCTGTGGTCTCGAACAACATTCTGATGAAATGTGACTAACCATAGAGATGAAAGGTGTTTCCTGATGGTGGTGGTGAAAGTTATGCAATCATTTGTTTGATGGGAGTGAAATTCTTAAGACATTCCGGCATTGTTTTCGGATTGACAATTTTAACAGACATTATTTAGAAATTCGAGGACGTGCTGAGAATTTTTCGCCAGTAACTTTACCTGAAATGGACGACGATGTGCAAATGTGCACAACGTCGGGTGCACACATGCCAAACCCAAGTGTCAGAATTATTTTTACTAAAGTTATCTAATTATAATTAGGACAGATTGTTGATTGCAAGTCGATGTATAACGTTTAGGATTTTTCACTGGATCTTCCAAGCGAATTTACAACTAATGATGAGTCGGAACAACTAGCAAATCTATATCTTAATTTAGACAGGTGCTAATTTTAATTTAAAATTTAGCACATAGGTTAATGTGTTATTTTAAACATTAACGATCATCTACTAATTATGTACTCTTTATTTGTATTTTTTATAGATTCTGTGAGAGTACTTCTGTGATTTCTACTGAAATTTCCCGTACTGATGAAGATGCGCTCATTTCTAGAATGCTTGACTCAACAATCATCGAATTACTTGAAAAGACATGCCCACAGTGTCCTCGATTTACGGTATGTATTTAGAATTTAAAATTCGTTAAAACTTTTAATTAATCTTAGTTTTCGAGCTACTGTAATTTAATGGACTATCGTAAATGGTTCCTTAATTATTTACATTAAAGGCACACTACAACTTATTTACACTGTCATTAATAACTTAGAATGACGCAAAATGAATGTATTTGGCTAATAAAAGCAGCAAAAAATTTGAGAGCTGAAACCTTAGTATCCAAGATAATGGCTGCATTATTATTTAATGCGCAGAAATGCCGAATATTATTGAGTATTGGGAGTAAAGGATAGAAGAGTAACTACAAATTAATCGTATTCGTTTGCTAATGTTCCACAGTACATAGTTTTCGATTTGAATACTTTCGTTTACTAACTGCGAAAGAATTTTGTGCTCGATGTAGGAGCTCAAATAGGTGGTGCCTGAGGTATGCTCTTATTTACAGTACGCCTATTTTCTTGTCAACGCCTATCCCAGCTAATCTTTTCTTGTCTGTTTATTATCTGGTGATATTAGAAACACTACTTATTATGCGAGGAATGTTATCCCTGATCTCTAAACAAACAATTTGCTAAGCTGTATTCATCTACAATCTTTAGCGAATTTTATTACAATTTTAAAACTAATGGATGTGAAATGATAAGACATTCATATATGCTTTAATTTCATTTAGTAGCGGTTAATATTAATTTCCTACTGTAATTTAATGATTGTCTGATTCAATTATTAGTTCTATCAAATACCCATATTTTATTTCATTGGTTAATTGGTTATTGTCACACAATTTCAGTAATTTTTGCATACTAATGAAATAGAAGAAATACTTTTTGTGTGCACTGAAATCGTAGAAGACAGACTAGACATGAAGGATAGGTTAAAGACGGAGGACTTCAGCACATTTTTCCGCTTACTGTTTCATCGAGTTCAATTTCCGGCCCTATCAACGTAAATTGTAGTTGATAATAACACTACATCAAAACTCTGTATGTGAATATTTAAAATACACAATAATGTATAGTTGGTGAGATTTCCGTGAATACTTTGTCTAAAAATGACTAATTGCGGTTATCTGGTGAAGTACCACCTGCTACGTATAATATCATATTTCTCATTAAGGCATTAATAGAAACAAGAGAGAATGGAGCATTTTTAAAAGTTCAATATTTAGAGATGCTGGAAACCAACCGAGTTCGTTGACATCTACAACTATAAGCGTAGCTGGGCCCGAGATGTCGTTTACTTACTGGACTGGGCTAACCACTTCCCAATATTTAGAAAGCTAAAAAATGATGATAAGGTCTATTATCTATTTAAAATACCAATAGTACTCATTCAAAATTGCAAAAATTCAGTGTTTAAGTTTGAGCTACATCGAGCTTCTATTCAGCAGTACATAGTGTTTATTTAGGTGAAAGTTTTCATCGGACGTTTCACTCAGTTTTCATTGCTAACAAAGTGTTATTATACTTACAAAGAACGATGTAGTGGTCTTCTCCTTGGCTGTGGCAATGTTTTTCCTTATGAAAAGGATCTGAGAGTGCATGTGGAGGATGAATAGTGAGTGTCTTAATACCAAAAAATAGCAGTTGGCATTCAATTTTCGATTTGCTATTCACCATCTTTTTTCTATTCTCAAGCATCAAGAGAGCAATTCCCATTAGTTAAAATAGTTATATTCACTCGGCGACAAAAAGGTTCAAAAAGAAATTCAAGTGGACACTTCTTCTTTATAAACAAATTAAATTAAATGCTTATTAGACCAAAGAGCGATTTTTCTTACTTTATGCTCTTTGTGGTGCAATCTCATTTTATGTATTTTTGAAGTTAATTAATAAACATATGTTTTGTTTGTTTATTATGAAGATTAATATGAATCTTTTGTTATAGCCTGCGTAAGATGTTCTCACGTTTATCAGACGCCCTCTTCGCAGAGATTGTTTTCCCCATGGCCTACCTTAAATTATCCGACAGTGACTACGTACTAATGAAGGCTAACATCTTTCTTTTCGAAGGTGACTATATTTGTGGTGCAAGATAAAAACTGCCAACACATCCAAACTTCAATATAGCATTTCATCGAAGTGGTGGATATTTCTCTCGCTTGATTCCACTGAATAATTGTCACGGTTTTAAATATTAGGTGTGTCCAAGAGTCTTAGTCCTTTTTTCCAAACTTTCACTTTATTCCAATACTATATAAAATATAATTCAATAATCAAAATATTTTCCCTTGCTTTCTATGATCTTCTGCCATCTCTCGGATAAATTTCGAATTCCTTCAAAAAAGAACAACCTCAGTTTCATGGCAATGAATTCACCAGCCCATTTTTGTACCTCAGCCGTATCTTGAAAGTGTCGTTTAGCTAAACGATTCTGCATCGACCGGAATAAATGGTAATCCCAAGGCGCCAAGTCGGGTGAATAAGCCGCGTGCGGGAGAACATCCCAGCCCAAGTTCAAAATAGTCTTCTGAGTACTTTGAGCAACATGCGGCCTAGCGTTGTCACGCAGCAAAATGACCTTCGCGACTACCTTGCCTATTAAATGGTCTTTTCTGTTCGATTAAGTCGGCCAGATTAGTTTCTTGACGATGGTAGTATTCAGCAGTAACCGTTTCACCTGGTTGGAGGAGCTCGTAAAACAGCACACCTTTTATATCCCACCAGATGCACAGAAGAACTTTTTCGGCGTGGCTGTTTGGCTTTATCGTTGGCGTTGGTGGCTGGCCGGAGTCCACCCAAAAATGGGTGCGTTTAGGATTGTCGTATCTGATCCATTTTTCGTCGCCGGTAACAATTTTCCACAAGAAACCCTTATTACATTGCCTAGCAAGCAACGAGATACTTGTGTTGAGACGACGGCCGATGATGTATTCGGAGAGTTCATGCGATACCCACTTTGCGAGCTTCAGAAATTTTCCCATCTCATGAAGNGAGCGTTTTCGGTCACCGACATCAAAATTACAGGCTTTAAAAGTTGAAACCAATATCCGCAAGTGCTGTGGGAAACAACATCTTCACTAAGAATAGAGCGAATGGATTCGCATGCTTTAGCAGCACTTTTCCCTTGTTGGAATTCGTAGAGGATACAGTGCCGGATATGCAGATTCTGGTGGTTCATCGTGTTCGTTATTGTTTTGTAAGGATTTGTTTACCATTAAATCGCAACATATGACTTTCCAGAAACTATAAGACTAACACTACNTGTGTTGAGACGACGGCCGATGATGTATTCGGAGAGTTCATGCGATACCCACTTTGCGAGCTTCAGAAATTTTCCCATCTCATGAAGCCGTCTCGAAATTGTTGCTTGATCAACTCCCAGCCGTTCCGCGAGTTCATTTTGTGACGGATTTTCATCCAGTAATGTTTTCAAAGCATCAGTGTTCGACATTCTTGGCATTCCAGAGCGTTTTCGGTCACCGACATCAAAATTACAGGCTTTAAAAGTTGAAACCAATATCCGCAAGTGCTGTGGGAAACAACATCTTCACNTTGTTTTGTAAGGATTTGTTTACCATTAAATCGCAACATATGACTTTCCAGAAACTATAAGACTAACACTACAAATAGGCAAAAAGGCGGAGTTTATTTAAGCTTTTAATAGTTATATCGGAGTGCTGAAAAAAAACAAGACTCTTGGATACACCTAATACAATTATTTTTCCTCTTTTCCTCCACATATTTAACCGCATTTTGATTTTTTTCAGGATTTATGTTTAGCAGCTTATCAGCAGAAGGCAAAGCACTAATATCTCGTGAAAAGGCACGCCATCGAACAGCGCTCCTTGCTCACTTGACTTCCAAGCAAGAATCATACGACGACAGTTTGAACAAAATTATTCAGATGGAGCACATGATGACAAGCATTGAGGTATAGAGTAATCTATTCTAAATTTTCACAACTATGTCTGTGTGTGCAATTAGACTTTAGACATAGAACACTAAACACTTTCTCACTAATTAGATGACTTAGACGTTATTTCTTCCTTCTGCTGTTTCCTCATCAGTTATTTAATATGATTAGAATTTATAACGTACCTTTCAGGCAATTTCGAATTTTATGGATAAGGAAATTCAATTCATGAACCTATTTGGTTTAGTTGAAATGAATCACTCTCTCATCAGGGAGTGTCACGTCAATAAGTATAAGTTTGATTTAAACTCAAGTCATTAATTGCAAACATTGTCCATATTGTTTATTACTCAAGCCTGTATTGTAAACACCTATCCACTTTTATAGTTAAATCTAATTTTTGAAGCGATCTAACATCTTCTGAAGAAAGCTTTATCAGAACACAGTTGCCAAAGATTCCTCACTTAGAAAAACTAATAACCTTAGATGCATCCTGTAAACAGAAGATATGGGAGAAAACAAAAAAGAAGGGAGAGAGGAATTGAGTTGCGGCAATTTTGTGCTTAAATTCGCGAAAAATAATTTAACATTTTAAAATAAAGTTTAAAAAGTGGTGAACGTTTCAACACTATGTACAATAATAGTAATAATAATATACTATTGACAAGCAATAAGCAAAACAATAACATATACCTGAATTTTATGAAGAGAAGTTAAAAATACTACACCTTGGAAAAATTATCTACTTTATTGTAACGTTCTAGCCTTGTGTTCTAACGCTCTGTGATTTCATTTCGATATCGGAATTATTTTTTTTAACTGTAGGAGTTTCTTCCTTAACGTCTTCGATGTGACGAATGCTGAACATAAACGATAGAGTAAGATTAACGGAGATCTATTAGCTTGGTGCAAAAATAACTGCGGTTTTGATGCTTTTAAATGAGGTGGTGGTTTTTCTAGTTGCCCTTGCCTTTTGCTAAGGGCATGTGGTGCATATCTACAAACAGTGGAAATAGTACTACTGACTTCTGGCACATTAGCGCGGACTTTTGTACGAGCGGATTCCAGAATAATCGGAAGCATTCGTCGCTGGCTAGACAGGTGAGAGGCGCCAACACAGTTTTCTGGACGGGAGCTCCACGAAAAGACTGCTCACGGTCTGCTGGTCGGCGAGTGGCGTCATTCACTACAGTTTCTTGAATCCTGGTGAAACAATGACAGCAGAAAGATACTGTCAGGAAGTCGACAAAGTGCACCAAGAACTGGAGCGTCTGCGTCCAGCGCTAGTCAGTCGAAAAGAACCCATTCTTCCCCATGACAACGCTCGGCCGCACGTCTCACAGATAACTTTGAGCAATTTAAATGGACAGGGTTATGAGACTGCCTCGCCCACCCTCTTCACCAGACCTCTCACCGACCGATTACCACTTATTCAAGCATCTCGAGTACTTTCTGCCTCTCCATAAATTTCAGGTTCGTCGACGAGTTTTGCGCAAGCTACCTAAGCAACAGAGGGGTTGAGGTCTTAAGATAGAGCGTCTTTTAAACAAACTTATTTCTTGTTGGGAGAAATGTGTGAAGTCCAGTGGTTTTTATTCCAATTAATAAATTTCGTTCTAAACTTAGATATGCTTTTTAAAGTTTATGGTTAACATTCGTAATTGTTTTTGCATCGACCTAATATTTTTGCAGGAGATAATGAAAATAATAAAGGAAAAATTCGTAGAAAAATAGTCTTATATGCATGAATCCTACCTGAATGTGACCTTATATCTGATGTCAAAGAATGCGCAACCGTGGAAACAAATGTTTAGGAACACCCCGCAGTATTCACAGATGGCGAATACGTCATATGCTAAAATAATAGGTTTTACTATGTATTCATTCAAATTTGAGTAATGATAGACGTAGAACAAAAGCATTTCTTTCTGAATAATTGCCGAAGTAGACCCCAACCTAACTTCGTGAACCCTTTTCTACAATGTTAATTGAATTACTTCCAAAAACTCATTCCACTATAAAACAGTGGAATTATTCTTCAGGACTCTGCTCTGCGTTCACAATCTGAACTGAGATTTTAAAATCCTGAATGATTAAAATTTTATCTCTAAGACTTACCCCATGTTATGCATTTTTTCCAGTAAAGGAGGAATGATCCTACAAGGACGGGTGCAGAAAGTAAATAAAGTATACTAAAAGTAAGTTTTAAGTAGTATGAAAGACGTCCCTGCAATGAAAGAGTATATAAAGCAAAATCTTAAAAACCAACTAGCACCATTCGTTATATCTAGGAATTGCAATCTGAGCATCTTACATAGGGTTTCAAGTAATACAGGGAATGAGCATGACAAAAGATATTCGAGAACATATGTCCTATTCCGCAAACTCCAAATATGTAGAAAAAGATCACATGTAGGCCTGAATAAAGTGTATTAGAGTATCTGCAGTTCATAAAATACAATCCAGAGTGGAAATTAGTTTTATACCTTTAAGTCCATAAAATTGCACTATTAAACCATGTAATTAATCTTTTAATCGACAAATTTCACATCATCTCAACTGCTTGTTAAGCTGCTAGTACGTTTTGAAACGAAGGCTCGAGTGGAGAAGAATATCACTTTCATTAATTACTTGTTACTTCCAGGCTTATGAAAATTTAGCTTAAAACAACTAACTAACGTATATTTTCTCGCTCTCCGACGATGGACAATGCCGAAAGAAAGATTATTTCAGCTAGTCCCACAAAAAAGTAGCAGTAACGAGATAGTTCATAAAGCCACACACGTTTGTAATTTATGTTACGTAATCTTTTGTACCGAGAAACTGAAACTTTGGATTCGTTAGTTTTCAAGGCAGATTTATTCTGTTGGTACAAATATTGTTTCTCTTAATTATACTGCAAATGCAGATGTGAAAATGGATCAGTTAGAGACATTTTAGTCTCAAGTTAAAAGTGTCTTACATCCAGTGATCAGCTCGATGATGCGAATTGGAACGTGGAATAATATGAATGTCTGCCAGAATGTCCTTTCCACAGGTAGATTAATGATGCGCGACAAAGAAGGCAAACGGGCACGCTGCAAAGAAGTTCGACTGAAATAATTGTATCTAAATGGAGAGAAAAACTCCATGTAGTGGGATCTCCTAACAATTCTCATTTTTTGAATAATCCTCTTAATTAACTTCAATAATATTTTAGAAAATTTCCAAAATAAAAATCTATTTCTAAGAGAATTATTTATCTGTAATTTTTGGCACTAATGTCTATCTGAGTTGTTTCTTGAGATCAAAATTGGAAATTAAGTGATAATCATTAAATGTCTATATCTGTTACGTTGTCTATCCGAGCCATCCTGTTCCCGAAATACAATGAATCCCTGGATTTTCTCTCAAGACTTGAATCGCCGTGCCCCAACTTTTAAACAAGACGACGCCATTATTTATGTATCCTTTTTCCATCTTATGGGTGCGATTGACAATGAATGGAAGATTGCTTCACATAATTTTCAAATCAGAAATCTCGTACCCCACACTGCCAGTTGTAGTTGCTAATCTCATCATTGTGGAAAATTAGGGCAATGCTGATAGCGGAGATAGAGCCGAACATTGGAGGAATAAAGCCAGCAAGAAACACCTCAATTGGATTGAGCCTAAATAAAAAAATAAGCTACAGATCGTTAACATAAATATTCATGAAACCATATCCACTTGAAACGTTGTTTTCTAACTGAACTTACCGCACAACTTCAGTTATCTTTTTTCCATCCTTAACGTAAGGATCATACAAGCCCATCTTATTCAACAGTGGAGGTAACTTTCTCTGAGTACCCTTTTCACACGAATTTGGCATTTTCTGAATATTAAACTTATAACTACATCACCTCTATTTAACTAACTAGCAAATATTAGGCTAATTAGTGTTTTACATAATTTAGAAAGCGTCAAGTGGATGTAATAAATGGAGCAATTGTAGCAAGTTTATATAAGGCTTCTGTGTACTTATAGCAGATAAGATTAGTAATTTATTAGTGTTGTTTAATATGAGTGTTATTCAACTACAGACTAGCCCATCATAGCGTCATTTTGAACTCTACCCTCGTAAACGCTGCTGAATTGACCAGTAAGTACAGAGACTGAGTTTGAGTACTAGATGCAGCAATAATTATCACCTCTTTAAATATAAGTATTCAGCGGAATACTTATATTAACGCAATGTGATTATGTGTGAAATCCAATCAGCATGCTTAAGATAAGTCATCTCGTCTTATAGTAGACAAGAAAAATATTGAAATAGAATGTAAATACGATCGTTAAGAGTTGAAGAAAAGAAGATTTTCGCTTTTGGTGGTGATGACCATCGTACTTCTCCCGTGAAGCCAAAATGACAAATTCCGTTTACAAATAGTAGTGACCAGTATTTATTTGGATGAAATACAAGTAGATGGGTGCATATACACCAACACACATGTCATTTAACTCCCTGATGTCTCGAGCAGGACTATAGTTTGTAAAAACCAAAACGTCCAAATCTAACGACAATTCGTTTAGTTATTTTTAATAAAGCCACTAATGTCTCTTCTTCAGGAAGTGCGACGTAAAACTAGCTCTGATTAGACTTGTGGTATCCTATGCGATTTATTCTAAGTGACCGCGCAAGTTTCTATTCTGTTCAGTCATGAGGACAATAATACAACATAATAATGGCACTTTGATGTTTGGAAATAAATTTCGTATATCACACGAAATTTCTTTTTAAAATTTTTAGCCGTTCTAATCAGCTTCGAATAATATTCAGAAGTAATTATATATTTAAGTGACAGGGAGAAATACTTAACATCGAATTAACTTCCCACAAAAATATAGAAAATATGAAGCAACATAAAACCAGTGGAAAAAATAACCACTCGTTGATAGGGAAGTGTCCGATCTGCATCCCAATGGACCAGGTGCATTATAAAATGCCATTTCTATATAGGAATCTCTTTAGAAGTCTTGGTCCCCTATTTAATCATAAAATTTAGTATGTGAAATTATTTGGGATGAGGTATTCTGAATGACAGAATAAGTGAATTTGGAAAGAAAATTTAAGGATCAATGGGTTGATGAAAGATAACGGATAGTGCGGATAGGTGCGTTATGTTAGAATACGAAACAGAACAAGTTCTCGAGACTGGATATAGCGATAGCTAAAAAAGGAGAAGGTTGAAAAAGGTTATATTATCTTATAAGCTGCAATATCAACTTGGTTGTTCTCAGATAAACCATCTCATAAGTTGAAACGGGAAAAGGAAAGTATACTAAGTAGTCAAAATAATCTATACAAATTTGGCACACTAACAAAGCGTCAATATAATTCTTGTTTAATGCATCCCTTTTCACTACTAATCTATTTCCGGAAGTTGGCTCTCTTAGCTTGCGATTAGTGATAGGTTCACCAAAAAGTCGAAATGCATAACATACAGAGGTTTAACAAAGATATCTAAATTCAGCACTTAAAATAAATGGATTACCAAATGCACCTCAAACGTTCCAAATTTCAAGAGCGCAGCCACTGACCCACTATTGCCCTTATAGAATCTGGGGCGCGTGGGGTAACCTTTTACTTTCTTTGTAATGTCGCAAAAACCTAACTTGATCAGTGAGACTCGTCTCGAAATCCTTCCGCATTCTAAAACTATCCTGGAAGATCTTCCGTTACAGTGTTCTTCAGATGCTCTGACTAGTCTATTGAAACACGCTTATAGTGCCGTACACTAGTTAGTTTTTTACGCTTAATTTTTGTTCAGATATTCTTATTTGGCGAATAACTTAATAATTATAGAATATTTGAAAATGCAAAAATGAACATAAGAAAAGGAAGTACAGTTTCATTAAGATTGGAAAAAATGCATAAATATTTTGATCAAAGTTAACCTAATCTATTTACAATTAATTCCTATAGAAAAATTGTATAAGAATCGGAATCAACGGTGTCTAAGCACACGGTAGACGAGTCCAATGTAGCCTATGCAGTAGATCATTACTGTATAAAGGAGCATAATGATCCAATTGAAATACATATTTGAGGGGTCAAAGTGGAGATTCTGAATAGAAATGGCATTAAGTTATAACTTCAAACCCCATATGAATTTAATTAGAATCAATTAAAATTCTACATGTTAAATAATGACGAGAAAGTAGTTTAAAGCGTACTTTAATGACTTCTTCACCAGAGCGCTGACAATATTCTGTGACTGTACCATCAGTCACAGAACAGGAAATATTGTTGTGTTCTGGGTAAGTCCACTCATTAATGATAAGAGATTCATAGCCAAAACGGAACCTGTGACTTTTCTTAGTATTAACCTATCAACCTGATCACAGAATATTCTAGTAGAATATACAGAAAAGAAATAATAATCATAATAATGATGCATTTACAGTCCAAAGTACACATTTTATCTACACTAACTACTAAAAGAAATAGTGTTATTATGTCAATCATTGAATAGCTTTTATTTGTACGAAATATACCATGAGAGATATTGTACCCAGCTGATCCATTTTGGCATCATTTCGACGTTGGTAAATAGACCACCAGTCATAGAGAGTACTGTCAGAATCGGACCAGTAATGGTCACTGCCACTGCGTAAGATGGTGAAAGCTATGAGGCAGATAAAAAATTTGTGTCATCAGCTATCGATTATAAAATACCTACAGATTAAAATCAAATCCAAACGTATAATTAAATTTAGCGAGTGATTACAACGATGTGAAGGTGATATTTGTTTTAATTTGAAATAATTTTAATCCAACTTACTGAAGAGATCGCTACTCCGAAGCTAGCAACATTTAATTCCACAAGGACACCTGTTATAACGGTTTTTATAAAACGTTGGAATGTCGGAGCGAGACCAATGAGACCGTAGGTAATGCTAGTTAATACAACTCCATCCAGAGAAAAGATCGGTAAGTACGACAAGATCTAGAGTTAGCATAAGTTTAAAACATTTACAACTACCTATTTAAGGATAACACGAAACAACTCTAAACAAAATTGAATGACAACTACAGTGGTGCTGCAAATTAATGAGATGATATTGCCATGTACAGAGTATCACTACAAGCTACAACTTCAAAATTAGTACATTTGAAATTGAATGAAAAAATTGAATTTAGTATGAAAATTGTACACCTTTTGGATATCATCTGCATGATATTTGATAAAAATTGATTTAAAACTTTTTTTTCCAACAGTAACATCGCTGATTGTATACTAATTTGTAATATCACTTCGTTAATCTGCTGCGCAACTGTATATTCTAGGCTATATTGTATGACGAAGAAATATAGCTACTGGAATTGCTTTCTAAACACCCAATAAGAATATGGAAAGACAATAATATGTCAAATTAGTTTACCTTAGCAATGTAGTACGCAGAAACCGGATAAATTCCGTCGTGGTACTCTCTGACAACTAGTGGAAACTCTCCAGGCATGTAAGTTTGGATGCCGTAGATGGTGGGGTAAGTAAATTCGGAACAGAAAAAGAATAGCACGCCATTGATATTGCTGACCCCGTCCTAAACTAATTCCTTATTTTTTAATACATGATTTGCTCTAGAAAAGGTTCATACAACTAATCTAAATTATAAGAAATTATACGAGCTTTACAAAATCCTTATCACTTTTGATTAGAGTCTAAAACATTGTTAGGCTGAATTTTTGGCGGATAACTGCAGATCATATTATCGAAGAGAATTCTTTGTTCAAGATAAGACTACTTAGAGTCGTATCCAAATAAAATACTTTACGAGTGCATTAAGATTTATTTACCTAGAAACTAAATAAGTTGTCCTTCGCTGTATTTTTCTCATATACTCAGTTTAATAGCATTTACTTATTTGTATATTTGAGAAGCTGATAATTTCCAGACCGGTTGATTTATTATAACTAATTCCTCACCTGATTCATGGTTATCTGAAAGTAAAGAGCACCAAGAAATATTGCCATGAAAATCTTTTCTACGAATTTAGCTCTCAAAACTGAAGGATTGCGAATGTTATCCATGATGTGCCTGTTAAGTTTCCAATTGGCACAAGAGATGTTGAAGGAATAATTATCGAAAGCCTCACCTAGACGTTAACCCTAACATAATTTGGAGCATGCTGCTTCTCTGGTAAGGCTTAAGCAGTTGAGGCTGCGCTGCCGCTTCCATTTCCCTGACTATGCATCTATTGTAGACAGACTTGGAAAACTGGAATGCTAAAGTTATATTTAAATCCTTATATATGCATTTTGCTCAAACCAATCATACTGTCTAAAGGAATGCCCTCGAACTGCTAATTAAACACTTTTTATCTACAATCATATGGCTCTCCTTCCTTTAATTTAATAATCTTTCTTCTTCTCTAGTCATCTAACCTCGTCACAAATAGCATTCGTGTTTGCTTTGCATTCCTCTACTTTTTCAGGCCAAATGGCTAACACCTAAATTATCGATGGGAAAAGAGACTAGTATAAATCTGAGAGGAACATGAACTTACATCAATGTAGTAATCGGCGGGGTTTGTGTGGTCAGGCACCAGGTAGCCACAATCGGCGAAGAATTTCACAGATTCGTAAGGAGTTCCATGAAAAGCAATGCGACCTTGCGATAGAAAAACCACCTGTTTTCAAAAACCAAATGTTGTTTCTTCAACTTGAATTAACTGATTTATTTCTACTTCAATAAACCGAGATAAAAATGACACTATATTTAATTATGCTAATAACTAATAAATCTAATCACGAATAACAAAATAGGATCAATATCATTTTGCATACCTTGTCGAATAGTTCAAAAATTTCTGACGACGGTTGATGGATAGTGCAAATGATTGTTTTGCTATAGTTATCTGCGAGCGATTCTAATCTCTGAATATATAGGCTTGTATTCTGTATCCAGAAAATAACTTTTTATCATTTATGTAACTCATACTTCAATTAACTGTGGGAAAAGAGAGATCACAACTAAACAGAAGAGTTGAGGAGAAACCTTGACAACCATGTTCGCCATATGCGAGTCGAGGCCCGTTGTGGGTTCATCACAAAAGAAAATCGGTGGGTTGTTTAGTAAAGCAGTGGCAAATGCCAGTCTTTTCATTTCACCCCCTAAAAATAAATCAGAAAATTTTTTTCGCCAATTTTCTATACGTTATATACTTAATACTGATAGAAGTCATTTAAGCTAGTAATATTGTTGCTAGAGTAGTAATCCAAGGATCAGCTTATTGTGCTGAAATATCCCTGGCTAACACAATAGTGCACTCTCAACAATCTAGGTCATCCTACAATGAAATTAATCTCATGATTCCTGGATATCAATCAACTCCAATTTCAAAATGAGATTATTGCAAGATCACTCGCTTTCTAGTAGGCGTACAAAGTTGTATGTAGAGAGCATGTACGAAGTGAAGTTTCTTGTCTCACTTCTCTCACTACTAAGCCTACAAAACCTCTTTTCATGTTACCCGATGTTCCACGTTCATTGTTATCAGCACTACACTATTCAATGTGTTTTGCAGGGGCTTTCACTGGAGCGTACTTTAGACCCACACCAGTTACAAACAAGCCTTTAATCTCTTCTTCATCAGTTGAAGAATCAACTAAACTTTTGTAGTATAAGAATCTTGGAAATAATGCAACTCGGAGGTTGAGATGCACATTTTGTAAAATCTCTTCCGGAAAGAGTAGCGGAGAAATAATCTTCAGTGATTTGCAACGAATACTAACAGCCACAAGAGTGCACTATTTTCATGATATTTGATTTTCTACAGTCAGCAGAAGTTGTTACTGAACATCTGCAGATAATTACTCATTGTACACAAAAATAAATCAGACATAAGAATAGCAGCAGATGCAAAATATGTACCTGATATTCCTTTAGCAATTCCTGGTACCCCAATGCGCGATGTTTGTGAACTTTCAAGCATCATTTCCTTTATAACCTAAATGCCAGAAAGCTATTACAAGATTCACTTGTTTGCCTTTGTAGGTTAATTTAACTCTCAAACACATTCAATTCCCCTTTTCCGCCACCCTTTTTCTCAGTTTGTCCCACATCTTCTACTATTTCTCTCCTCATGGCATCAGAAAAGCTTGCAGGTAATCGAAATTTGGCTTGAACCATAAGATGTTCTCGAACCTGCAATTAATCTTTGCTACCTAAAAATAGGTTTAGCATACACAAAGACGTATATGATCCTCTGAGGATTTCTATTCTACGCGATTTTACTACATAATAGCCGGTCTAAATATTGTCAGGAGGTGACGTATATCTTAGACTCATTGTTCGTAGGCTTATGAGTTGATGTTTTCATTAGCATTATTCAACATCCCACATATCATCTAAGATTCATGTAATATTTATATTCCTTCTAAACACCTTCACATTAGTAATCATGACATTTGGTGCCATTTATTTTTAATGGCATAAAATATAAATTATTTGTTTTTAAATCTCCCCTAGAACAGCACTATCCGCTAATTAACTTAAGGCATTATATAAAGCGCTTAACAGTTAATAGGTGACATTGTCAATACTCGTAGTCTGTAGCATCGCTTTGTGATCTATAATAAAGTCTATAATTTTTACAAATAGAAATGAATTAATAGTACTTTTTTCAAAAATTTGTAATCATACAAAAATATTCGTATTATTGGAATTTATTTAGTGGCTTAAAAAACGATTTCTGAAAGCACAATTTGACTTTATAGCGTGTCTTTTTTGAATAGAAAAAGCATTGAAGTGACTAAAAATCAACCATAGGTAGCCATAAACAGTGAGCATTAACTCTTCCTAATCACACCCTCTTTCAAAAACTTAGGGCCAATTGTGGATTTTTTTCCACACTTATAAATCTTAACCTAACAAGGAGTAAGGCACAATTATATTCCGTCTAAGAGAATTCTAGAACTAGGTCTAATTTTTGTAATCCAGAGATTACCTTTCAATTAATAATAAGCCATTGTTTGCCGCAAAGTACTACTATTTATTTTACACTTGAGGGAGTCGTCGTCTCATATTTAACAAAATTTATTGTTTATATTACCGCCACAAAACAAGTCAGTTTGAGCGTGAAAAGAAAGAAAGACTTCCTTGTACTTTCTCTTTCTAACACTTACCTTTCGCTTAAATTAGTCGCTTTATTTAATAAAAATTCACCCCTAGAACCAAAAATAAAGTAGACCAAAAACATCCATTAAAACAGATATTGCAGTCCGTATTTCCCAAGAAAGTTTTTGTGAGATTTCAGTGGGACCATAAACAATCTATTTGGACTATGTTCTCTAAAATCAAAGAGTATTTTCAAAATTTGTATAATAGATACGGGATGTAAAAAAAAAGACCATAAATAGCTTTTTATTCTCGGTTATTACCGTAGTTTTCAACAAAGTAGCAATTTGATAGGCTTAATAGGCTTCGCGTAACCATCGACGCATTAAAAGATAATTAATGAAGAAATATTTCATCATGTTCTTCTGGTAACTACTATAATTGGTGATAGGCTCGTTTGTTACTTGTAGTTTGCTTTCCTCAGTGAGACCGAATTATGGAATTGGCGTATGCTAGTTTCATTCTTCTCATCATCACTAAGTGAGTGCTCGTCGTCTTTAGTTCTTCTTTTAAGAGAACGAAAGAAAAACTCCGTTCCTATATATGGATTTATTTTCATTAAAATAATATTCTTATTTTAGTTAATGGAGCTGCTAGATTTTATTTCTATTGCCATGCACTTCTTCGTTGATTCTTCCGCGATGTTACTCAATTTCTTACTTCTATATGTGATTCTCAAGTACTCCCCCAAAAGTGTTTATGCTTATAAGTTAGTGCTAATATCTTAATAAAAATTACATAATTATTATAAATATAGGTGTTGTCATGCATGCGTAACTATAATTGGTATTTATTACCTTTTGATACTAATTCTAATTAAACGGATGCACTAATAGATTTGACACTAATTTATAAATCTAAACAACAAGTTTAGCAATTATAAGAAGCGTATTTTAGAGTTCTTCTTATCAACACTGCCATCACTGAAGGGTTATCCGCTTTCATGGCACTATTCCTCATTCAAAGGTGAGACAATGCAATTCGGTGCAAGTAAACGGAGATAGAGATGCAATAAACTTTGTTTGTGCATAATTAATTTCCAAAATCTCTACCGCTCAAAAATAATTTGTTTTGTGAAGTTTGTTTGATTATTTTACGTAAATAAATGTTGAGCAGCAATGTCGATACCGTATTCAGGCACATTCCTGTCCCCCCCCTCTCCTTAATCTATATTTCTCATGGGTTATGCTCGTATCTTGGATCTCAGGTATTTACTTTAAAAAATACAAATACTAAGCCTCCAATATTTACCTAGTTAAGTGATTTACATTTTTTTACAAATATCCTTTCGTTCCTAGGCATGTTATATGGGGTACGCCATAATGCTGCACACGTATTCACATTCACTTCTTTCTCTCCTCCTTTCCTTCGGATTTCGGCACTACGTCATGATAAAAAAAAGTCCTCAGCTACGGACTATTCTTTTTCTTACCTTCCTATTTCTCCTACCTTCAGCTATCTCCACTGTGAGTAACATTATTCCTTTTCTATGTTAATTGTTTATTAGACTTCTAGGCCCCTAGGTGATTAGAAGAAGCAAAATAAATCGATATCTAGCAAAATTCGTCGGATGAGTAATTTCTTAATAATACTAAAACTGACCACCTTTTGATAGAACAAGTAAGAAAATACATTTGACTAGAAGATTTTTGAAACCAAAAATCAACTTTAGGTGACTTTTTCATTTTGTGGAAGTCCCGATGTCGATCTGCTACCCATTCTCAAGCAGCATTACCCGCAATACGAAACAGCAGGAATGGTGATCTCAGGACATATCAATTTATTTACTCCTCTCGGATTGGTCACAGTGGTTTTGATATGTGCAATCACTCCACTCACATATCCCTTTATTCTTTACTTCCGATGGGCAACTTTAAAGAAAATCGGAGAGGGGACATTCTCAGAAAAAACCAAGAAACTACATAAGGAGCTAATGAAGGTATTAAAGACAATTTTAATTACGATAAAAAAAGGATTGTAGCATAATTTCAAGCAAACGCATAAATTACGTTACTATAACTACTGATATGAAAAACTGTAGCAAATAAAATCTATGAAAAAAAGCCATTCTTTTCAGGCTTTAACGTTTCAAGCGATGCTCCCGGCATTATATGTCTTTTCTGTTATATCTTTCGGCCTCGGTCAATTAGGTGTTGTCAACCATCCATTTTTTGAGAATTTCACCTTTGAAATTGTGGATTGGGTACCATTCTTCAGTCCCATCTGCACCTTCTATGTCATTGGACCTTATAGAAGAGCTCTGCTAGATATATTTACTGTCATAAAGAACCGTGGTGGTAAAGTTAACCCCAACACATATAACATGAGCTTTGCTCACGACAAAAAATTACCGGAGATTTCTCTCCAAACAGCGGGTACCGTTAGAGATTCAAGCAATACAAATGGAGGTTACCATCTGAATAGTGCATAGTCTTCATAAACATCGCTGAAAATCTTTGTCCTATTTATTATATAATCTTTAAAGAATCTAGAAAGTCCATGTGTATAAGGACTAAGATTGGACACAAAAATTTTCATATTTTATGACCTAGAACCAGTTACTGCTTATTTATAATTTTGAAGTATACCTTATTATCTACAGAGAAGGATCTCTCAATAAGTACCATATAAAAAATTTAGTAATTCCCACATTTTTTTTACAACTGATCAAGTATTCAAGAAATTAATTTTCGTCTGGCAAACCTATTAATTTTTTATCAACGAAAAATAAATTGTCTTAAATATAGAATTTGAAAAGTATCGTTAAGAAAAACTTTTGAAAAAAAGTAGTAAGAAAATTCTGAGTCTGGTAGTAGTAACGTATTTTTTTCCTCTGAATTGCAAATGAAATTGCACTGACTGTTAGTGTCCCGACGAAGAGATCCTCTTGCTGAACATATGCAGAAACACTAGTTATGCCTTTTCCAATCGCTTGACCGTTGACGAGAATCTCACCGTCAACTTCAAGACCGCCTAGATTACGGTGTAGAAGAGTGTTGAGCAATGTTGTTTTACCAGCACCACTTAATTTAGTCCCGATCATAAAATGTTTATCATAGATTTTCTGTATACCTGTGTACTTATTTGATAAAGTTATTTTATCTAACCATAGTACTTAGTTATTCCTAAATATTCCACACAGAAATATTCTATGTTCTTATAGAGCATTTACAAACCTACAAATAACTAAGACAGTCTCCACTCAACTCCGAAATGCACTACGAGTTTAGCTTAGATAATATTAAACTACGGATTCGTTTCGTGTGGCGTTTTGCGTAATAATTTTGCCTAATCGTCTGCGAGAGGGAGGTAGTCAGTACTGTCACAGTTTTGCTCTTTGGTTTCTATCACGCTATGCCTACTCTAGTATTTATTATGTTCTGCATAGGATATGCTTGTGACTGTTATTATTACTAATATTACTGTAATTGGGACAAGCAAGGTATTTCTAACCTGGCCCCCATCAAAGCAATGAGTTCTCCTGGGTGGGCGATGCCACTAATTCCGTGAAGAAGTGCTCTGCCCGCCTTTGTGTTAACGCGGATGTCTCTCCATTGAAGAGACACTAGTTCTTTTGATTGAGATATCATCTGTAGCCCATAGGGTATTCAAAAGAATTATTGATAAAAACAACTCTTTGTAAATAAATATTTCGACTATTTAAGGTAACATCGATTGTTTTTCTGTTGTCAATTCAGCAGTGACTATATTTACCACTATTACAAATGTAAACATGATGTATATACAAGTGGTCTCTGATGTACACATGGCTACAAAATAATTGAAGTTACTGATTATGGAATTATGTGCTTAAAACTGACCGATCTGACGAAATCTCAACAGAATAGTAAAATGAATTTATTTCAACTGGAAGTATAAATTAAACAGGATATGAGTGATCAACTCGTTAACTGCTTTTCTCTTCTTGGATGCCAAGAAGTTGTCTTACCCAAAATAATAAAGAACTATTATCACTATGAATTCCAATGATTCATTCATGATTATTATCTTGTTCCATTTTTTAGATGTTTATTTATTGTTACACCTACGGCAGTTTGCTAGTGTAAAAAATAATGGCCGTAAATAATTTTAGGTGTTTTTATGTTCCAAGTTTTATTTTCACTTTTGCGCGTAGGTGTACACTCTCAATTTCAACACTCTTTAGTTTACCAAGGAGAGATGAATAATTAACATTCCGTGACACTCTCCCATTACCTCACAGATCGTATGCCTCCAGTCATAAGATAAACATTATGAGTAACTAATCCACTGCCTGAAGTTCCGATTCGTCTGCTCGACCAGCTTAAGCCAATAAGATGGTAAGTATTTTTGAGTTAAATAGCATTTTTTAAATATGCGAGCTATATTTAATTCAGTAATAAAACTTAGAGTTCAGAGTAGAGGTCTCACATTTCGCACACGAAAATGCACAGTAACTTTATCTGCAAGATACATCTCTCTAAATATACTTGCAGATCGGATGGACACATCTGTGTATAAGTACTCTGATCATAAGGCGGTACGGATTGGAGATATGGCAGCAAATCCTGTAAGCTTAGGAATATTTTAGATACTAAATAATTAGTTTTTATGTATCTTTATTTTACTTAGTAATTCTAATGTTGGCAACCAATTTCATAGAAATTTCAGACGTAAAGCAGGATTTTCCGAGGATACGGAATTCCAAGTGCAGTCCTATTATGATGACACTGAAACAATGCGTATTTTTCGTAGCGCATCTGGCGTCCTAGGTATGGGAGTGAAATTGATGTATAATTATTATGCATTACTTTACCCTGAATCCATCATAAACTTTAAAACCACCAGTATTTTAATAGCATTTTCTGGTACACGAGTGATGTTGTTTCTTGTCAGATTCTTTACCTCTACTTCCCTATCATTTTAGGATTATCGGTGGATGATATGTGGGAGATGTATGGCGAATTCCTTATAATTTATGCTTGTGAAACTGGTTGGGAAAAGATGCTTTTTTGCATGGCGAATAATCTCCAGGTAATTAGTTAGAATGATTATAGTCTTTAAAATTTCAGTTCAGTTATTTCACACAGAACGAATATGAAATTCAGATTTAGTCAAGATCTCGACAAAATTTTGAAATATCTTTACTTTAAATTCATCTAAAATAAATTAGACGAAAAATAATTAAATGAACTATAGCCTTTTATTATCACGACGTTAAATTGTTCCTAGCACAAATCAGAAGTATGGAAATGTAGATCTTACAAGCTTTAATGCAGAATGCCGAACTGCATATACTTTGAGCTAGAAGTTTACTGGGGACAAAGAAGGTGGAACTATTGTGGCTAAATATCTCTGCTGGGTGTCACAGAAATGCAGCGCAGTACCTGACTGCAAAGCGGTTGTTGTCGGAACTAAAATCATAGTGCAATTGTACTGCGTCTTATATAAAAGTGGAACAACTGAATACTAAAATATTCTAATTAATAGATTAAATAAGTAGGCAAATATACTCGCTTCATAATTGTTTGGTACAAAGCAAATAGTACAACTAATGGAAAATATATTACTTAATAGCTTCAGTTGCTAATGCAGTGCTAACAATTGAGTACAAATAATTCGTGATACGGTAGAATTTTGGACTTTGACATGCAGGTATTCGAAAGTGCAATGCGACTGATGGCAATCTCGAACATTCACCAAAAGTATAATCCCTCGTGAGTGCTTATTCGTTGCATGAAGGACAGTGACGGTTGATTTCGCATTATCTGCTGAGTAATAACGGAGAAAAGAAGTTTAGCATCTAAAATATTTTGGTCTGATTGAGGGAACATCATAGATTTCAGGCTTAGATTAAGAGCAATTTTCAATCTAGCTTTTAGCTATATTCAAAAATATACATATACATTAATTTTTAATTTTAACTGTATAAACTAAATTCGTTCTGATTTTAAGGAATTCCTAGACAATTTAAATTCGATGCACTACTTTATCGACCAAATTGCCTTTAAATCGGAGATGCGTGGACCAACTTTCCAATGCGAGGCGTTAGGAGAAAGTGGACTTCGCCTCCATTATTTCTCATATAGACAAGGACTTTTCCCTATTGTCAAGGGTGAGTAAAGTGAACAGAAACTTTGATTTAATATAAGCAATCTTAACAATTAAACCTAAAAGTAGTAATCCTATTGAAATCGGTTTCAGGATTAGTTCGGCGCACAGCACGTGTCCTGTTCGAAATGGATGTAAAGGTAAACGTCGTTGAAAGGTCACAGGAACGAAGAAAAAGTGGGATGGTCGAGCACGTTGTTTTTTCTCTTGAACCTGATGAAGACCACAAAACCGGGAAACGGATGGCTTACAAATTTAAGAAAGAAAATAGAGTTATCAATGAAGTGGTTGCTCTAACTGATGGGGTAAGCATTTTATTATTTTCTACTTAGTGATTCAAATTTCCGTAATAATTACACATTTTTATTAGCATAATAGAGAATTTCTTGCTTACATTAGTAGAATTCTGAAGTCTAATTACCGACAAGTATTGGCATTCATATCTGTAATCCTTTGTTATACATCTCCTAAGATAATTTACGATATCAAGGACTCTTGCAATGGTGATATATTTATAATAATTGTTAACGAGACACAATACCTTTCTAAAATTACGTTCAGCAAATTTTTGAAGAGAATGCATTTGAAATAAGAGCAGAGAGAACACAACTTGACATCGAGGTAGCGCCAAACTAATTGTTTATATCCATAAATCCATTTTCAGCATCACGCTCTTCCATTATCGATCCGAGACTTTCTGTTAATCTTTCCGTACCACATATGTTTCAACAAGCAAATGGTCGTGGAACATGTTGGTTGGTTCTCTTGTCTAGTACATGAGTGCACCTAACTCGTGACAGTATCGTCTTCACAATATTTTAGTAAACTTACCACTTCTCTAAATCCCTACAAATTATTGCTTAGAGCTAATATTCCAAGTTCCTAGTACTTCAACTACATACCTTTACATGAAATCTCATAAATTGTATCCAATATTAAAGAGTTTAATTTAAGGTTCTATATCAATAACCTAATTTTAAAAATAAACGAAGAAGAAAGTTGCCAAATTTAGTATCAGTACGATCAAATTCTAGATGAATTGTAGGTCATCATCTATTGAAAGAATATGGGCTTGCTGATAAGAAAATGCTGAAACTAACTGAGCTTGTGCAACTAGTTCAACCAGCAGATATTCAAGTCAGTAAATTCAATAATCGTTTGATAGAATAATTTAGGAAAGTGAGGAATAAAAACAAATAATGAAGATGCAAGTGTTCCAGTTAACGTATAAAAATATCACTACCTATCTGAATACCCTGTTCATCTTTCAACTGAAGCACCACTGCAAGAGAAACGAGGTCGATAAGGGATCGAGTGAAGCATTTCAGCAGCCACTAAGTCTCAAAGGTGACTTCAGAGGCATATTAGCTGTATTCATTATATAGGAAAATCAAAGTACATTTTAAAGGTTGTGAAGCTTTTGGCATCAAATTTTTAGATCCAAAAACTCCATAACAGTTTAAATTTCTTCTAATTTTCTATATAATTAAATGAAACAAGAAAATATAACAGTTCTGATATAAAAAAGTTTAAAGATAAAATTATTTTTCGAATCTGAATGTCATTAGTATTTTTTTATTCTGAAGTTTTATGCCCATTATTTTATAAATTATTCATTTTGAGAATGTATAAACGCATTTTGCTTTAATTGAACGATTTGAACAGATCATGATTGCAGGTCAAATGATGGTGATAAACGGTGGAAATTCTATAATGTTCTTGTGCTCTCCCCACGTGACAACTGTGAGAGACATTCTAAATCTTAAACTGTTTATCTCTGATATGCCAATGCATGATGCTACGAGAGATCTCGTTATGCTTAATCAAAGTAGAATCTGCCAGATGGAACTTAAGTTGGTCTACTAACACTTATGAATTTATTGTTAGTCAATATAAGTCTTCCATTATGAGATTAGGAGAATACTTTAGTAAAAAACTCGAGGAAACAGTTCGAAGAATGAAGGGCTTAGCAGAAAAATTGGAGAAGAAAAAATCTCAGACAGAACATCTATTATATGAATTCGTTCCACCTGTCATCGCTGATGCTTTTCGGCAGAATAAGTCTGTTCCTGCCCGTAAGTGGACTAACTAGTACACTAAAATCTAATACACGGATTTGTCTATAGAATGTCGTTCTTCATAAGTAAACTATTTTAGTTTTTAAATGATATTCTCCTAATATTAGCAAAGAAAACTAGATATACAGAACCTCCAGAAAAATTTCAGAGGAATTTTCTGAATGTACCGTGATGTTTACCGATATTCCTGACTTTTTTACCATCAATATGAATTGTAAACCTCATGAGGTTGGTCAAATTTCTAATATTAACATTGAAGTAGTTTTATTTTTTGAATAAGTTGAAGATTGTGCCTTTCCAGGTCATTGACATGATATCAGATCTATTTTCACGATTCGATCGACTAATTGAAAAACATAAGGTGCTTCTTAATATTATATTCTGCCAATACCAGTATAAAGCAATTATTTATATCGTTCTGTATAAGAAGACCAAACCTTAGACGACATTTAGACTTTTAGGGCTATAAAGTTCTTTCTCTTATGGACAGTTACTTAATTGTGGGTGGTGTGCCAAACGCTAACCAGTATCATACCGAGGACATACTAAATCTGGCTCTCGGATTGATGTTTGAGGGAAAACAAGTGACAGTACCCGGTATAAACCTTTGTATTCGGGTCAGATGTTTGCCTTCATAATTTCCCTTTCCTTAGGTCCAATTATCAATAAATACACATTTAGGTGATAAGTATTATCTTTCCTATAGGCTTAGGATATGGATCAGTTATGTATTGTCGAAATATTCTGCTTCTAGATCCGTATTGGAATGCACTGTGGTCCTGTAGTTGCTGGAATTGTTAGCCATCAAAAACCAAGGTTATTTATAGATTTAAAATGATTAATTCCCTATGCTATCTATCAAGGTAACTGTATTGCCAAAGTGAGCCTGCAGCATATGGTATTAGGTACTGTGTCCTCGGTCAAACAGTCAACACCGCCAAACAATTATGTGCTCACAGTCTACCAGGAAAAATTCTACTATCGAATGCTGTTCGCACGTGAGCTATTGATTATTTCTTTTCTCATCAGTGATTGTATTGAAGTGCTAGACACTTTACATCTCCAACAGTTTTGTAACAAGTTTTATACAACTTTGTATTCTTGCTAGAATAGACGTCAACAACATTAGTCTTAAGAGACACTCAACTCTTGGTGCAGAATTGATTTTGCAGAACAGTGACTAGACATCTGAAGAGCATCTTCGTATTCACATCTCAGGGCTATGTAGAAACGGGACAAACAAAGATGCTTACGCATTACTTAGAGAAAAATGAAAAACTAAGTGTATGGGAAATTGTGGATCGAGAAAAAGGTGACCTATAGAAAAGATAGTCTAATGAATATTTATTTACTGTTTATATCGAGTTTACAATAATTCTTTTTGCTTTTTAAATACAATGTGATTTATCTGTTAGATTACTTAATAATAATTATATAATGAATTTTATAATTTCCAAATAATGTTGGTAGTAGCCCAATAGTTTCGGAATACTTTAACAGTAAATAATAATTTTTTATAGCAACTGATCAGTCGATTGATGGATACAAGGAACTTCACTCAGAAGACGGTGCAGAACAATGGGAGTCCGCGAAAATAATTGCAATCAAACAACAGAATGTGAAAAATGATCTCATATTTAGTCTTTATTTGTACAGCATAGTTTCAACTCTAAAGAAAAACCCTTCCGTGATAATTTTATTCTTTAGACTCAAATTTCGTGATTTCTTTATCATTTTAAATGGCTTCAAAATGTTTTATATTAGGTAATCGATGCCTTCCGTCCTGGTCCATCACGATCTCGCAGAGCGCTTAGTCGTCTTCAATCAGTCAAACGTAGATTTCGAGCTGCTCAGAGCAACGATTCTGGTGTCTTCACCACAGAACTAAATCCCGAGTCCTCTGTTTGCAGTTTAATGTAAAATTATTCACTGCTTCTAAAAAGTGAATTATAGTTCTCAGTAAATAATTATTAGTCGCAATACACTTATTCGCCATCTTTCGAATGAGTTAAATATCTATAGGGTTTTATACTTAAAATTCAGATTCTATTATTTAAAGTCATTGTATAAAGCATATAAATATAAATGAATAGTAAATTGTTTTAAATTCATGAAATTCTACTTTAGAAATAAATAATTATAATTCAGAGACTTTAAAGGCCTACTATCACCACTCAAAGAAATTAAAATGGTGTTGCTTCGGGACTCTATAGTGATTCTCAACGCGTTCTTCTCTATTCTGAAAGCTGCTTCAATTAGAAATCTTTTCGTTCTATTTATACGGTACTAATGTGATTCCTGAAAATACTCATTAATATTAAATACTGTTGTAATCATCAAGTACAGTACAGTTTCCATTCGTTCAGAATTCTTCTATCTGATGTTGAGGCTAAGATTTATTCATTATTTCAAATCTACGCTTTGATAATATTTCGCTATCATAGAGAACTTCTCTGAATATAGATATGTATTTATTATCAGTCAGTGGTTTTGTTTAGAAATAAGTTAACTCTATTCTCACACTCATGTCAACAAATCAGACACTCATAGTGAGAAATCAACTTTTATATAAAGTTGAGTGCATAAATTTTTTCAAAAAGTGTATTTTATGGCCATAAAGTCCCATATTTTAGTTTTTTTTCCAGCTTTTAGCTCATAGTCAGAAAAGTCTAAGAACAATTCAATCGAGAAACTATGAAGAACGAAGTAAGATAGTGCCACATCTATCTGGATCACGATCTTATATATAGCTCTTCCAGAATAGTTGCAACGAATCAGTAGCAATATCAGCATCAGGTGACCAGGCTTCAGTAAACTCAGTTGGCAAATGGAACTTTTGAAGTAATATTGGAAATTAAATTGCATCACTATCACGCCTTCTGTTGTAGCAGTCCGAAGGCACGTCACTTTCAAATTATTGAAAAGTTTACATGCTTCAGCAATAGTACTGTTCTGCCTAGTGTTTTAAAACTGGTTGCAGTGAGGTAGTGGCAGAAGAATCTCGTTAGCGGATTCCTTGAAGTTGAATACGATGCGTCCGTTTGTTGGATAGATAATAACATCTATTACGAGATAAGTAAGAAATAGATAAAGAAATAACAGCTGTTTTAGTAGGTGGAGCTAAAGACTCATAAAATTCCTTTGTCGGAGAACTTTATGTATATTATGTAGACTATTAATTATGATGTATATTTTATACATATCCTGTAAATAAACTCTTTTATTAATCTATCTTGTGATCGCATACCTAGACTCAAATACTACTCTCAGGAAGCGAGCACAATACATCTACAAGGCTAAGATTGTGTACACTGGATCAGAAGAAGAATGTGCACAGCCTATATCCCACACAAAAGTCATCTGAAGCGGTGATTTTTCAATGTTTTAGGCAGCCCACCTTTGAAGATCAGCCTTTCTGAAAACCTTTCCTCATCAAGTTGTGCTGCGCCTAAAACATAAATATTTCCAATTAACTCTCTCATGTTAACCCCTCGCAGTGGAGTGAAATGTTGAAAGAAATAAGAGCTTCTACTAAGTTAATAATATCTTAATTTATCGGCATCTAGTCGCTTTTAAATCATAAAATCAGTCCACCGTGGTAGGTGGAAACTCGGCTTTCTTCGACGACATTACAACACCATGGAAGCTTCGTAGTTGTCGGGAAACTGAACTCATTCAACAAATTATAGTCAACTCACTTCCGCTTTAATGGTTAGGCCTTTAAGTAAACTCTCTCCACTAAGCTGTGAGCCGTCCATTATAAGGAAAAATTCGTTTATGAAGAAGCTATTTTAAACCATACAGCAAATGATGATATTGAGATTCCAAGGTTCGTGATGAGAAATCCGTGTCCTGTAAAAGCCCAGAAAGGGAAAAACATATTGATTGGAAAAGAGGATTGATGAAAATATCGAGGGCAGAAGTTATAATCTAAAAAGTGGTTGATTTTCTATAGAATAAATTTCCGTGGTTTAACTCTTTACATNAGCAGCAAATCGTTGTGACCGTCGAAGAGAGCCGTATTCTCCATCTTTCCCAGAGAAGTGATTTTGCTTAAAGGCCCAGCCAGTGAAAGTAAAATTGACATTTTCTTTTGTTCTAATTTTCTACTCAAATACTCGTAGGAAAACAAGATTCTCTCATCCCGTTTTTCGTTTGGCACATCTTCTACATCTTGTGGAAAAATTCTAAACATCTTTCACCCTACACTCGGAAAATGCAGAGAAAGTTTTTCATTTCCCTGATATGGCAGGTACATGAGGAAATTGAATTACCGTAACTTTTAGTGGTATTTTCAGAGTTAAAGAGGTTTCCAGGTTACGGTGCCTTTCGTGTTTCTGTTTATCCCTTTGGTATTCTGCCGCATTCGAAATTTGGACAGCCGTCTGGGTCTACAGATTCTCAACAACATTTATTTTATGATGATGTCCAGCTATGGGATTGCTGCAACTCTGTGCCTAATTTATTTTAACGATCCGTATCGGGAATTTCTCTTCGGAAGGCTTAAGAAAAAGAGTAAGTCGATGAGTTTTTTGGGATCATTCTCTCAGTAATTCCTCTTATTTTATAGAAATATCATCTATGTCTTCAGTTACTCAAACTGAGATCACGATGATTACATAAAATCACAGAATAATTTTTTGGGAAAGGTGGCACGATGGCCGTATAGAGTTCGAGCTTTGAATATGAGGGGCAATCAACTTCTTTCAATATAATTGGTATGCCATCACGTATTCCGGGACGAATAAATGGAAGACCTAATACGTTCAATGGAGGGATGCCGTGTAGAAAGCATTGAAAAAGAGTAAGGGAGCCATACGGCTGTCATTTCAAAGTTGTAGGGACCACTTTATTTTATTGCTCAGTTTTATTTTACGAAACATTGTGATTGATTTATTAAATTGTAAGGTTGCTGTAGGAGCTCACGCTCATCCCTTTAAAAATTTACTGCCGTCTTCTCCTTTCAATACAAAACCACAAACTGGACTGCAGGAATGATCGACGTAATTAACTTCTTTCCAGTTCAAAGTTGACGACGGTCTTCTGTGTCACCAGTAGTACCTTTTTCTTTGTTGTAAAATACACAGAAAAGACAAATCTGATACTTCACCAAAATAAAATATCATTATTGGTTAAAATCACCCCCGGATATATAATTCCTCAGAAAATAAATTATATTTTGATGAAAACACTATTCCTCTATCGGAATCAGTACTCTATGGACGTCTTCATCTCTCGGCTTGATTTGAATATGATGAGATACACTGCCAGTCCATTGACAAAGACGCAGATAGGTGTGCTAATCTTGTNTGTGCTAATCTTGTAGAACAGCAGCAGCAAATCGTTGTGACCGTCGAAGAGAGCCGTATTCTCCATCTTTCCCAGAGAAGTGATTTTACTCAGAGCCCTGACCATAGAAGCGGAAGTGAATTGGCTATAATTTGAATACATTTTCTTTCTCATGTACAATCACAATTTTGAACAATAGTAAAGAGATCTAATGACGAGGTGAAAATAATGAGTCTCACCTTCTTTTGTTCAAATATTCCGCTTAAATGTTCGCTGGAAAAAGTGATGAATATTTTAAAAAATACAAATCTGAAAACTGCTATCACTTTCATAGAAATTCCCTACAATAAGGATGTGATCAATCAGACCGGAAATGGTTAGAAGAATACTAATCCTTCAATTCTCAATTTCGTACATCCATTGTATTTTAGAGAAGGAATCTTATTATCTTTTAATTTCTTATTCTTACCATCCTGTATTCTCCAGGTAATCTCTACATGAGCTATACGATTTCGCTTTGAGTTATTGAAAATGTAGGAGAAAAATCTGTAAAATTAAATGAATTACTAAGAAAACTGTTGCTAAAATCATATCAACTTACTCTTTTTCTTAAGCCTTCCGAAGAGAAATTCCCGATACGGATCGTTAAAATAAATTAGGCACAGAGTTGCAGCAATCCCAT
>JAJAVP010000062.1:345843-360247 GCA_020740425.3 Heterorhabditis indica
AGCAGCAAATCGTTGTGACCGTCGAAGAGAGCCGTATTCTCCATCTTTCCCAGAGAAGTGATTTTGCTTAAAGGCCCAGCCAGTGAAGTGGAAATGAATTGGTTATAATTCGAATGCATTTTCTTTCTCATGTACAATCACAATTTTGAACAATAGTAAAGAGATCTAATGACGAGGTGAAAATAATGAGTCTCGTCATCTACAGTATCGTAATATGATTCATACTTTATTAAATCAAATATTTTAATAGTCGAAAACCGGGTAGTGAAAGGGATTTTGTTGGTTTTGCTACGGAGGTGACAAAAGTTCGGACTTTTCAAGCATAAATTGTCTTACTATTTCTCTTGTTTTCACTCTACATTTGTAGTATTTTTAAATCTTAAAATGATTGTCTATTTGAAGAATCTAGCTTTTACCGTCGATATTTTCATCAATAGCTTTTTACAACTTGTATTTTTTTATTCTCTTCCGGCTTATACAGGAGTTTCTCATCACAAACATTGGAGTCTCAACTTTTACAGGTTTTGTGTGTTTTAAAATAGCCTTTAGTGGAGTGGCGTAAAGAAATTCCTACTATAGAACATTTCAATCCATATTTGATAATTTTCTATTTGGTTTGTGTTTCAATGATGGAACTATTTTCCTACCACCACCAGTATCGTTTAGAACAAACTGACTAAGAAACAGTTCTACTTCTGTGTTTTTCACAGTCCTTCACTGTCATCGTATCCATGATTATCCTACGTAGGCTCACTTATGTTGATCTCTCTCCGTCGAGAGAAATGCTAGAACAAGTAAGCTTCTGGAAATTCTGCTTATTTGACATTACTTTGAATTACTAACATCTGGTTGTTTCTAGGGGGATCCGAGAGCTATGGAGCTACTGAAAATACCAAATGTCTATTATACGTCTTTATTCCACAGTCTATGGCTAATCAGTCTTTACTGTCAACGTTTCCATACGTGGGAATGCTTTAAGCTTTTCAGAATCATTTGTGTCAAAAGAATCTTAGGTTAATCCTAAAGTGGGCTTTTTAGATCTAACCATTTCAACCTTAGGTTTTTGCATCCCCTATGTTTTGCAAAATCAATCCGAGCATCTCTCAATCCAAACTCGAAAAGTTCTTAATTTCCCTGATATAGCAGGTATTTTCTTACACGTCGAATTACTAAGATTGACTGATATTTCGTAGCAGGAGTTTGCAGGTTACAGTACATATCGTATTTCTATTTATTCATTCGTATCCTCGACGGTCGTCTGGATCTTCAGCTTCCCAACAACATAGCTACGATGATGGTTTCGAGCTATGGGACTGTTGCAATTCTGTACTTAATTTATTTCAATTGCCCTTACCGACAATTTCTCTTCGGAAAGCTTAAAAAGAAAGGTAAATGAATGCAATTTTTTTAAAGATTTCTCTCATTAATTCATTTTATTTTTCAGAATGACCTCATACTCCTTCATTTGTTCAAATGGATATCAAGAATATTGCGTAGATATTTCCAGGATAATGCATGACGGTGGTAACATGGGTATTAACAGTCTGGACTGGCCATCAAGTCTATCCTATATTTGTCAAGAATGATATGGAAAAGTCCACTTCCGTGGTACGCCTCATTGAGCGGATGTGTCTTTGGACGAAATTTCAGCACAATTCGTAGTGTAGTTTTTAGCACTTGAACACCTTGAAACGTGCCCTTGTTCTCTGCAATCTTCAAAAATGTATGTTCTTATTCGTTTAAAAAACCAAATTCATGCCATTTAAAACGAATTACATCCTATCTATGGATTTTCTTGATTTGCAAAAAACCGCTAAAAACCATCGATAATGTAGATTTAAAGCTCACAGAAGCACCTCTGCAAACAAATCAAAAATACTGACTTTTAACCAAGTTATGAGCGAAAATCAAGAAAAATGAAAATATGAGACTCTATGGGCATAGAAAGCGTCTTCTGATGAATGGTATGCACACAACTGTAGTTTGAAATAATAATGTGTACTATAAAATACAATTTATTTAAAAATTAAGCAGAACCAATCAATTTAATACATCTTTCTATACAAAAACTCGTGAAAAGAAAGTGTTAAAATTAAGGGAATATTAACAGTGTAATATACCACAACTTACGTATGAACTAATATCGTCCAATATTAGACAATGAGAATATGGCTAAAAAAATCTCTAATAAAGCATTATTTACCGTAGAATAGTGGAAAATAATTAATACCCACTAGCATTCCTTTGAACTCATTTTTCTTTCCTGTTCTTCCCTAATTTTCTCTTCTCTCCAGAGAGTTTCTCGACGTTCGGTTTCTTTCTTCATGGTTTCTCTACGTCTTTTATCAACCTGTTCTTCTAATTTCCTCAGTTTGCCTTGGGATAACTTTTGATTTGCTCGTTTAAGCTGAAATACTTTCACATAACCACCATCTTTTAATGTAACTTTTTGGGAGGCTTAGCGGAATTTGTTCTCTTGTGCGTTATCATGACATTAAATTTAAGCACTCAACTGTCTCTCATATTGATTTGAATATTTCTGGTTGAACGTTTTCTTTAATTTTTAGTATACCGAAGACCAAAACAGTCAGCAAAAAAACTAAAACGAACCACTTCGTAAATAGTGAAAATATAACCAAGTCCTCCGACTAATGCCATGAAGATTCCAATAATTCGAACAATTTGAGCTGTGCTTCCTTTCAACTCTCCATCATCATCTGCTCTAAATGTTGATTCAGGAGTATTAACAACGTATTAACGTCAAACCAATGCCATTAGTAAGCTAGACAGCTTGGACCAGAGTTTCTGCTGGTACAACTATTTATTTTCCAGTTATACTAAGTGATTATTTTAGGTATGAAAGAGACGGGATTATTGGAACAACTCCAGAGAACAGATTAAGCGAAATTTACCCGAACAAATAAATAAATAATAAAATAGTTAGGCTTACGTTCTGCTTGTTATACAGATTAACACAGCCCCAATCGCCAATACAAAAGAACATATTACGGCTTGAATATTCATTTTCAGTTGCAGAAAATAAATTTTATGAAGAATAGAAAACTTTGGGGAAGAAAGAATGTATATTTAAGACATCTAAGTCCCAGTCGAGGGCAAACTGACGGACATTTCTCTTATCATTAGAACTATTTTATTGCCCCTTAAACTGCAAGAGTTTTCCACGATATCTACATCTAAAAAAAACAAATCAGCATTATAAAGAGTTCAATTTCTTTTCGAACAACAAATGCCGTTCTTTTTGGAAGTTTGGAACCTAGAACGGTCACGGTCATATATATATCTAGATTTGTATAAAGTGCTATTAGCTTACGAAAATGCCTAAAGCTTATTTCATCGTAGAGCGGTATTTTATAAAGGAAAACTATAATTCATAAATGCTCGCCAGCATTATATTTATTATATTTTTGGTTTTTAAAGTTAGCTTTAATATCTATTAGTCGCTCGGCATTTTTATTAAATTTTATTTTGTTTATTAACTTATTCCACTGATCTCTACAGTGATGTATTATATTTATCCGGTTACGATATAAATGGATCAATAAATATAGTTATGTAGAGAAAATGTATCTATAAATTATGAAAAGATCGTATATTAAAGCTAACAAAGGAAGTGTAGTGAAAGTAAGCTCTTAGAGAGGGACAAGATTTCACAAGCGAGCGGAGCGGACCTGAGGGTGCGTAGTTTGAGCCGATAACAATTCGATAGACACGATTAGCTAGAGGACTAGCAGCCATTTCCTACAAAATGAATGATGCTTTCGCCTGTTAGCAAAACATCTCCATAAATCACTGAATACTTCATGTTATATTCATTTTTCGAAAAATTCAATTCTTTAACACCTATATTACTGTATATGTTTCAATACTATATCATAGTCAGTTTTAAACAAGTCTTCTGAATTTAGTTGTATATAGTTTAATTTTTGTACGAAAACTTGTAAATATTATTGACTTCCTGGGGCTTAGGATCTCTGAACTTGCAGTTTCTTGTTTATCGAAATTTTCGGCTACTGACAATTCTGGTAGCCTGACTCATTAAAATGTAGATTACTTAAAATTTGAGTTCTGAATGCTGATCTTAGTAAATATTAGCCGAAAGTATAAACATGTAAATTAAACGACCTTTAAGGAATTACTTGGTGGTTTATTTCAAAAATATCCTTAGAAACAAAAGTATGAGAATAATCACTTAACATTTTTAAAATGAGTCAATTAAGGAAATCAGTTACGGAGCTAAAGTACCTTTATTTATAAGAAAAACAATGATTATGTTTATTTGAATGTTACAAAGTTGTAGATGTGTGATTAATATATCCCAAGCCTAGTATAGTTTTGGACTTAAGTGTACAGTAATAAATTTCTAGATTTTTACTCTCTGGAGTTGTTATAATTATCGCTGACGCATATGCAAATATTTGTCAATATCGGAAGTTCAGTAGTAGACATAAGAAGAAATTTAGAATTCATGCGAAGTACTACCAATTATTATTTGCAGATTAATGCAAACACTAGCCAGCAAACAATATCTACTACTGCTCACCACTAGTGCTGGATCGATCNGCTGGTTCGATCCCCCCCCCCCCCCCCCCCACTTCGTTGTTGGAATTTTTATTTGCTTTATTCATTCAAAGTATCGCTACATTACTTTTATTATGATGTGCTACGGAACAATGGACGAAAATTAAATGTGAATTACGGTATTTACAACGCTGATTGTGGTGATTTTAAATTTACAGCGTAGATTAGCAAAACGCGTTGAAGCAGAATTGTCATTGAATGGTGTGGATACATGGGGTTATAACTGAAGGTGTCGTTCGATCTTATTTAATCAATATTGTTTACTGTACCCTCGTGTATTACTCGGTATCAATTCAAAGGTGGGTTTTATAAATGTCGTGTGTGAATCATCCTGCTTAGCAAACGATACGCCGTCACACAGTTGAGCAACGGAAATTGCGACGTGGGACACCGATGAATCCACAAGTATCAACGAAATTATTACCTCATTTTAAAGTTATTTATGTTAGTGTCACGTTTCACTTTATGAAGTGGTTTGTTATGATTAGATTCAAAAATTTATTTTAGCTAGTTGGATTATTTCTGATGAATGCTTTTAGGTCCTTCAATGATGCTAGTTAAAACGGAAATAAACAAGCAGTGATAGTATAACATAATCGCGCCAATATTTATTATCTTAAGAGCTCATATTCACGTCACATAATTACGGAAGAGTTGTACTGGACTGTTTGCTGTAGAGTGAACTGATAATATTCATGGTGTTATGAGAAGATATAGAATTATAATCTGAACTGCCAAATTGATTAGTACTAAAGGCATATGCATTCATGTCAATAAATAGTATATATATATATATATATATATGTACATATACATGCATGCATATTTTCTGGTCATTCTTCTATTATTCTTTGCGCTATTTATCAATAATCGTGATCGTTGATGTTGGATCATCTATCAAAAGGAACAGAAGTGTCGTAGAGCCAACGCCAGCGGACTATCGATGTCTTAGGCTTATCTATTGATTTCCTGCCTCCAGCCGCGATCTCCTTTCTGCAAACACGACTTGTGCCATGAGTCAGCCATCCTGTCACATATGCTAATACGCATGAGACCGTGTATAGGCCGCGTTTGTACGACTGTACGGAAAATCGCCCTTTAAGACGTTATTAGTTATTATAGGAAGTTTTTCATCATTATTCACTTTTCCACCATTCCACATTCCATGAATTACTCTCAGACATGTCAATACCACTAAGCATATAACTATTGAGGTGAAAATATCACTGTATTAAGAAAAATTTCGTTTACATCAACTTAAGGAACGAAATGTGAGTCAACTGTTTAATTTGTTCAACTGAATTATGACAAATATTTAACAAGCATTTGTGATACATTTTTAACAATAGATTTTTATGAAAATAATTTTGAGATGCTGATTAAAGTATGCCTATTCATCAACGATAGAAATATCACGGTAAACAAAGGACAATAAAAATAAGAAGCCGTAACGTTATTCTAACCAGATATTTTATATAATTACCTTTTATCCATTATTGTCATAAAATATCATATTCTGCTTATTTCAATATTCAGCTGTTTTTGTGGTTTAGATAGTCTCATGTATTCAGGTTTCTTTTTTCCCTAGTTTTTTTTTTGTTTATTCTCGCGTTCAATCTCAATTTTCGTCATTGTTTGTCCATATGTTCCGTATAGCAGGTTGGCACTCCCCAATTTTTTTTATGAATTCTAAAACTGCAAATTTTCTAGAAAATCAGATAATCTACAAATAATTTACAACTATTGTACATTTACTATTCTTTTGAATCTTCCTATTTCAAAACATTACTTCTGAACTCTTAATTTCTATGCAATATTTTTAACATTTTTGGTTTTTTATTAATTAATATTTTTTCTGTACGGCTTAATAATATTTGCGTAGTGTGACTTTAGTAAGACAATGATCGATTTCGGACAAAAACGTGATAAGATCATAGAGAAGTCGATAAGTTAAGTACTCTGCCATATAAATTATTCGTAAAATCTAATATGATAAGACTTTTTTTACACAACGTATGAGGACATTGCAAGTGAAATATACTAAGTGTCAGATCCCATGACGTTCCGGAAACGCAAAGAGGTGTGGGGTTTCGGTAGAACTAATGGATGCTGAATAAGTCTAGTGGTTGAATTTTGAGGCAAATCTTGGTATAGCTTTAGCAGCAATAATTTGAGAGAATTCCCTACCAATGTGCTATCGTTGTGGAGATGCTGTTTAACAGTATGCCTAGTGGTAGTAGATAGACTAACTTTGATTTTTTCCGAATATTTTGTTTTAACAATGAATGCCTCCTGTTTAATACATTGACTCATTTCCACCTACCCCTTCATTACTTGCTATCAGCGCTTCGATTGGCGATCCTTCCCAAACAGGGTATCGGCATGTTTGTGAACCATTCAACGCCATTTCCTATTGATCTATTTACATTATTCATTATACTATTCGCACAACAACATGCCCAAGATATTCACACGCTTTATATTACATACGTATCGATTTGATAACTTGTTATAGTACCATAATCTTTGGTATATTCTCAATTTTTTAAGAACTAGCATCACAGAATCCATTACAGTTCTGTATGTTGCGGTCTCGCAGCGGCTTTTGTCGCTGCTTGATCTGGTTCGAGTTACTGTATGTAACTTGGGCTCAGATTCAACCAGGACAGTCAGGTAACCCAAATCAAAACATTGGATTACCCGAAGCAGGAACACTTTTCACCGGTACAGGGAATAACTTGTATTATGGAGGTTGGTGAGAAATTATGAGTAAAAATTGGATAAATTTAGATAAGCAGAAAATTCAATTTAAACGTGCAATAAATACTAATCTAGGTATATGTATAAAACCAACAATATGTTTTTATGCATTTATTTATTTGTGTATTTTATGAGTATAATTTTTAAGTTAACCTTGTCCCATTTGGTCCTGAAGTTGGAGATCATGAGGTTAACCCTGGTCTACTGACAGCAGGCCAGACCATTGATCTACATATGTACTTTCCGTTTTACGGAGGACTATATAACTATACCACAGTTAGTAATAACACTCAAACTACTTAAATTTTAACTTTTTTTTGAGAAATATCTTTTAAAGAAACGGTTTATTTGTTCTGGTTTAACTAAAGTTGTCAGTGCTTAAATATTGTAGTACTTTAAGCTCTCAGTGAATGGCTACATTGGTTTTGCTACAGTACTCGATCAGGGACCGACAATTAATGTTGGCCCTGATGCTACAGACTGGCCGAAACATCAAGATCCTGCTATGATTGCTCCTTACCTATGTAAGCAACAGGTAGGAAATTCTCTAGTCACCTCTATTACGTCCTTCTAACAGCAATATAACCTAAACTTTTTCGATTCCACAAGATATAAATCCTGGAATGCGTTCGGGAGTATTTTATCGAATGATGATGAGACAATCACTCTTTGGAAGAGGATCTAATAGCAATATGAATCTTGGTGGATCATATCAGTCAAGTTTTTTCGGACAATCAGCATCACTGGTAAGACATAAATTAAAGAATAGAACTTTTAAAAATTCAAAAAAACGCAGTGATTGTTGAGTGTTTAGGCATGCCAAGGAACTTCAGACAATTATGTGCGATGTGATCAAAACAGCGATTATTTTCTTGATGAAATGATGAGATGGTTACAAGGTTAATCCATTGAACCAGTTAATCTGCTTAATCTTTGCTTTTCTTCAGTGCTTTGTCTATATAAAATGATCACAATATTATTATTTCATTCAGTGTTGATCTTTACATTTAGAGGGAGTTGCTGGGGCATCTGCTTTTCGCGCTGATGCAGCTCTCGTAGTGACATGGTACAATACGGCATCAGCCATTTCGGGACGCAGTGATATGGATGCTGGTCAACTTGCTACTTACCAACTTGTGTGGTTAACAGACGAGGTATGAAGATCTTTCAATACAAAGTAAAAAACTGTAAAAAGTCTCATATTAGCGGAAAAATTTTATGAGATTTCTAAGAGTAACTATAAGTACTTCGAATTTCTAGCTGTTCAGAGAATATTTGATCTTATGAACTATTAACGTTATTAAAATTTTCTCATCTATTGGCATTATTTTAAGTATGGAAATCAGCTGTTTCATACACACCATTATTGCATAGTATTGCTTAAGTAGATCATGAGAAATAGCATATAAACAGATACCCATATAAGGTGTCCTACTTATCTATTTGTACATTCAGTTATTTCACACTTCGCCACAAAGAATTCAATCGTGTTATCTAATAGACAGTTTACTTTCAGAATTTGGATGCTTCATTTCACTGTTAATGACTTACTGATAGCACACCTAGAATGGTGGCATTGGGAAATTACATAAACATTTCCAGTATTCATAGTTAATCACAGCATTTTCTTGCTAAACAAAACTTGTTAGGGAATCAACTCATAAAATTCATTTTAAGCAGTTAGAAGTGTGTAGTGACAATACTTATAGACTGCTCGTCTAAGTTACGTGATTCTCAACTATGACAAGCTGGGATTTGATGCAGCTGATTTCAGGGCCAACTCAAGGAGTGGGCGATGTCAGGTAAATGGAATACAGTTTAAAAAAAGATCATTATCTAAAAATAAACTGAACTTTTCTTATCCAAATATTGGGATAGTAATGTTATTTTGTCTTATTTTAAAAAGTTGAACGCATACAGTAATAAATACGATATATCAGTATTAAAAGTAGGAATATTTTCTATTTGTCACTATGTGGGTTATCTTTAGTCATTAATAACCCAAAGTATAGAAGGAATAAAATATGATATGACTCAATGTGTGCATAACTGAAAACAACGGAATGTGGAGCTATGTAAATATAGGTACTCGGGTTTTCGGGTAACTAAACATCATCTCTGTCAAAACAAGATTATTGCAGTTCTTTATAAACCTATCTTTATTCTTCAGAAATGAGTACAAAGAAGTAGTGGATGATCTTGAAATATGACTATTATATTCTAGATTTAACTATATTTATATTTACTGACAAACTAGGAAAACTAATAGTTGAGGAAATAATACATTAATACAATCTACATAGTAATGGCGTTATATAAATATATGTATACCTGGTAAAAATGTAGTAGAATAATGTGAACATAAAATAGCGTTCTTTTTTTAGGCAATATTCAATGGCGGAAATCACACTGGTCTGGTTCCAGTAGATCCTACCCAAGCCTACAAAAACACACCAAAGGTAAGCAGCCTCGTGCTAAGATTGATTCTACCAGTTATTTTAGTTTAAAAACGTTTGTGTACTCTTTTCTTAAATAAATTGTGAAAAATAGGTTCTTTCACAACGATCTGGTGTTCCACACATGGTACGCGGCCGATATATGTTCCGTGTCGATGATGTTGTTCGTCCTGCTGGATGCAGCAACAAAACCGGTGGAACATGTCCGTATATCTTATCATAATGCATTTTTCAAGTTTCACTTTTATACATGAAATAATTATGCATTTTTAAAATAAGATATTGCAGTTATTTGATATAATCAGAACATTAATAAAATAATAATTCGCTAAAATTCGGATGCATTTGAACTCCAATTTTTGCAGACCCAATGATGATCTACCCAAACATCGTTAATATGCTTGGTGAGATGACTGTTGACGTGAATGCACTTTGTCTGGACCGAACGCAAACTTATACACTGATGATTGAACAGCGAGAAGTTAGTTACGCCTAGACGACTCATGTGAATAATAAAGTGCTTTATGAATCCTATGCTAAACGTTTTAGTGTGCTAGTTTGGACAACAGCGACCTAGTGGCCATATAATTGTATAGGCTTATAGTTCCTTAATTGCTCACTTTCTTATTTAACTTTTTAGACAAATTAACTTGGTTTTAGACAGCTACTTGTGTGGTGTTGAATCCTGCGATCGCTCGTTGCAATTTACCCAAAATTTTCGATTGGGGAACTAAGACGGTATACTTCCAACCACAGGGAGGTGGAGCTAATGACGAAAAAGCATTCGTTGGTTACATTTACTTTGGTCAGTTAATTGGTTATTTGATATACAAATTAACATTAAACCTTGCCCCATTTTATATATATATTCTTCTCCAGTGCCACCAACTCTCGATCCGATGCGGCTTGATATTGGTAATGTATATGACTGGTTCAAAAATCCTATTCCATACCAGGTTAGTCTTTGTCTTAATCTTGATTAGTTTATATTTGAGCTTTAGATGGACTAATCGTTGTTGTTAAAAAGCAATTATTTAGGTAATGCCTATAACCTGGTACCCGCGAAACTTCACCAACCCTGATTTAGCAACGCATATTGAATCAATGAGAATCAGCGACGACTCCATGTACAGTGTGCAGCTGGGACTCTATGTTATAGGCTATAGAGAGCGAAAAGATGACGACGTTCGTGAGATTCCATTCCAATTTAGCTAAGAATTTATGAATATATCTGAAACTATTAAGAAAATTATTTCCCAATATTAAGCAATTATTAGATACAGTATAAAAGAAACTTGTTCTGAGAAAAAATTTCAGTATTTTCCAAAACGTCATGGATTTGGTATTAAGTATATTATTTTTGTCTATTTTAGTTCAAGAAATGGAATCCAGAACATAGAATAATTTGCCGTTTAGCCACTTATTCTAATAGAAACACATACGAATATCGATGGAAGCCTCAGGAGGAGAGAATCAATATTTATCAGGTCTTGTATAAGCCTATCAACGGTTATTCACTGCTGGTTATTTTTCTACAGATTTAAAGGAAATAATTAGTTCAGGTTGAGCAATGGTATATGGATGAATGGCAACGAACACATGAACTTTACAACTACCGATTTGGATATTTAAAACTTGCACCATTAAAACCTAATCAAAATGAGCAAAACCCACAAGTCCTACTTTCTGGGTTAGTTGCTAACTTCTTCAATAATCATAACAATTATTTTTAATTTGTGTTACTTAGTATTATACATTTATTTAAGTCTCGTGTCCGCTCCAATATCTCTACATTGGCTGTGGACGACAAATAATCCCAAATTTTCAACAACAACATTTTCTCAGAATGATGAAGCAGCTAGGGTGCAATATGTAAAAAAGAAAGCACTTGAAATGTGCCATGATTGGTAAATAAACTAGTTATAAAAAGTGAATAAAGTTAAATATAAAAAGATAAATTTTCGCCACATATTTTGCCGTTTCATTTGAACTTATAGGTACAATGAAGATGGTGCTCAGTGGAACTTCATTCGTGATACTGAAACGAACTCCTCGTGCCCCTGCATTGAACGTCAAGCTCAAGCCGATTTGGGAAGATTTATGCCTCATCCGAGGTGCTCCCAGGTATATTCAAGTGTTAGAAATATAGTGGAAAAACGGATATCTGCTCGAGCAATAACTGTGTCTATCTTTTGTGACTTATTTTAAGGCATTCCGTGACATCACTTGTACTGTAGCCATTGGTGCAAGGAACTGCTACATGTCTTCCCAGAATATTTATGGATCATATGCTGGAAATGGACAAGGATATGCTAGCGAAAACACAGCGTATGAAATAAATATACATTTTTTTCTAAAGTGTATGATTGTACCATTAAAGGACGAGTTTTCTAAAACAATATAGTGGTGAAATTTTGGAATTCTTTAAGCGGAAGAAAAAATTTGCTCATAGAATACTAAATATTATAGATTTTATTGAAATTTTAGTAGCATTTAAGATACACCTTAACTAGCTTGGGTTGACATCCAAAGACTCCTGATACCCCAAATTGTGGGAAATATTCGGTTTTTACAATGTCCAAAAAATTTGGAATTTCAATTACCCAAAATTAAATTCCAAATATTAAATCTATTAGATAATATATGAATAATCATTACAATAGTCATTTGTCACTAACATAGCAAATTTAGTCGCTTTCCTACTCATTACGGTCAAGTTTGCTGCTATGATGACGCTGGTTATCTGATGCAGACAAGTTACCAACCTGTTATCAAAGTAACTCCAGAGGTTCCCTATAATCCTGGATTTCCTATGAGAGCATACGAATTCGGAACGGCACCTTATCAAGGGCAGTATGAGGTATAAAGAAAAGTGTTGTAATTTACACAGAATATATTATCAATAAGTTTTAAAAAATCATTTTAATTGAAATGTGAAAACAAATATATAATCTAGGTCCCTGGTCTATCAGCTTTTCACAATGACTATATGCCGTACTTTTTATGCTGCAAATATGCTGACTTCCGTTGTCAAATGTTCTACTGGAGACGACCATCCAGTGGATGTCAAGAATACCAACCACCTGCATATGGTAACATTTAAATATTTATTAGCAAGAATAATGTCTGCAGTCGTTGATTGGGTATTAGGGATTAAGAACACGTTTATGTGCCAATAACATTTTTTAATACACGAAAATAATAATTTGGACTTATTTCTAAAATTAGTTTTTAAGTTTATATACAGAAACAATTGTTTAGTGCTAGTGTTTTGATATTTATATATAATTTTCTAGGGGAAGGAATCGGTGCTGGAGCATTTAATACCATTGACAATGACAAGTTCATTTTCAATGAACCTGGAGTATTCAATTTGCTTTACATTCCTCGAACACATACAACTCCTGAAGTTAAAATTCAACTACGACTAGAAAGATATCCAAACAGAAGAGTTGACTTTAGTGAGTTACTTGCAATTCATGAAGAATTAGTACTTTAGCACATTGTATTTTGACTATTAATCAAATGAGAACCTTTAAAAAGCCAATGAATTGATAGTACATGTTCTAAATTCTAAAATACGAGTGTTAATATTTTTGGGTCTCATTGGACGCTATATGGGACAGCAAGACCTTGTACAGCCTACAAATGCGACGGTCATTACTGGAGTGGTTCTAGAGGCGACAGGAACTGACCGAGTTCATGTTCTTGCACGCAAAGATACTAGACGGTTCAGATATAGAACAAGTATAATCGTGGGAAATATTCTAAGATATTTTGACACAATGAGAATTCAAAGATTCAAAGGTGGTTTATTATTTTTAACACAATAATGCTATAAAGAATAATGTAGTTTTATTCCAGGTGTTTTGATCTACGTTAATAATGTTGAACGTGGGCAACCTGAAATCTATGTTGTGCTAGAAGAAGCCCAAATCGGAATTCGTATTCGTGAATCCTATGCAATTGATATTGATCGACTGTCAAACTATCAGGAAAGCATGGGAATGCTCAACGTCGCTCTCAGTGTCCCACCACAGTACGGAGTGGTAAATATATAGGTCTTAAACCTTAATAATTACTGAAAAATATCCTGGAAATTGTGTTGCAAAAAAATATATTATAGCGTCCCGATGGTGACAAGACCAGAGAAGTGGATTTACGTCAAAGATACAATTTGCCCAGAGTTTCGGGTTTAATGAGACCGTTCCCTGATCAAACATCGAATAGTTATCTTCAGACACTTACACTTAACGATGTCAACTCGGAAACCTACAGACAGCAAATCATTAATATGTGTAAGCATCAGTATTCATTAGCATAGAAATATCCTACACACATAAATACAGGATCAACTGGCAACACTATCCTTAGTATGATTCTTTTAGACCGTGTACAGGGATCAGGCGAACCAGGATCAGAGCAAACCATATCGTCAGGAAATACCATGGGAATGCCCACTGAAAATATGTTTACTACAAGCAAAGATGAAGACAAGAAGTTTGAGGTAACATTAAATAAACTACGATACTGTGTTGTCATATCAAAGATGTACACTTTCTAGGTATTCCCAGAAGCAATAATGAAAA
>JAJAVP010000555.1:0-11327 GCA_020740425.3 Heterorhabditis indica
CCGATCGCACCGGCCCAATTCCCCCTTCTACTGGTCGATTGTTTCCGCAATCTGCACGTGGTTCAGCCTCCGCATTCTAGAATTTTTCTCGCAGCTATAAGCATAGTGGACCGAAGTCAAAAAATAATGAGTATGTTTTCAACGCTCTACTCATGTCGATTGATTAGACCCTTGTACCAGCTCTATCAAAGAATCTGTTTTCTGGACTCGCACTAAATTTCTGAAATAGCCTACATCAATTCCCATAAATTGAGTCAACTATATATAAAACTAACAATTTAATGAAAACTCTTCAGAAAATAATTTTCCAACTTACCTCTTACACCCTCATAAGCATTGTCATTTCATGGCCAGAAAATTAAATATATAAATAACTGTTGGAGTAATTGCAAAGATGGTTTAAAAAAAATAGAGTATGTTTTTACTACGTGAGATAAAGCTTTAGATGAGTTAAATAACAAGTATAAAAAACAATCCTTCTCATTAATTTAATGAATTATTAAATGGACTTAATCGAAGTAATAATAAATATACCTGCATATCTTTGTGTGAAATGATAGGTTACTCAGTGGCAAAACCCAAATTTGGCTTGAAAAATGGATAAAAACCCTATGGTATTCGTTCGTTAATTGCATCACCAGACTAAGTTATAGTATTATGAAGTTACCCAATTTAATAAATTTGTTATTTTAACTAAGTTATTACGATTGTTTAAGGTCTCTTTTAGTACAACTTATTATATGAATTTCTAATACAAAGGCCCAGAAGTAATTAGTAGTACTACATAAGAAACACTGATGAGGACTCCTTAAGCGCTAAGCAATTAGAGTTGATGCCTTCCCAGAAAAAAAAATTAAGTGCAAAAAATTAATGGCCTAGGAAATGTAATTCCCCTCATCTTACGATAAAATTATAATCCCCAGCTAAGCTGTTACATTGGTATTATCATATTATAGCGCATATTCTGACACCAGTAAATAGGTGTTACTATAAATTCGTCTTCATAATCAACATTTATCAATGAAATGTTTTATTGTTCCAATACCTAAATTAATCTATTATAAAAATAATGCATAAGTTTACGTAGGGATTTGGCAATAATACGGTAATAAAGAGAAATAACGGTGTTTTTGCAGTATTTTGGCGAGTAGCGCATACCATTGAACAACTTCAATATTCTTGGATATTCAAAAGCTTCGAACTGACGCATGAGATTCGTCGAATGATCACCGTATTTAAGTGTAGGAGCAATTAACATAATTCAAGTTGTTATTACTCAGCAAAGTTTTAGTATTTCGACTGGCGTGTGGTCGCATTATATTTTTGGAATGTGAAGCTTGGTTTTTTTACAGGTCATTAAATTTACAAGATTTCCCATTACTCTTCTCCATGCTGTGTGCGGCGTCTTGGCTCTAATCTCCAACCATGGTGAGGGCTAATGTAACACCCTCATGGAATTCTAATATGGAAAAGCTACAACTCTCTGAATTCCTGCTAAAGGAAGCCTAGGAGTCATGAGTGATATTCTGAGAGAGTATCGCTAGTGCACAAGGACATAGCTCAACTTGTTCAAAAGTACACTTAGTCTGCACTTAAGTACTCCTAAACATGCTATCTGACATTTAGAGAAATCAATCATCAGTATTTCGTACATTACAATGGTCCTTTTAAAACAAATTTACCAAAATGACAAGTTACTGTTTTGTTATATTAATCAATTTCTTTCGCACTGAGTATTAAATTTAAACGTTGTGCTACCTCGCTATAAAACAGTGAAATCCAGGTGAACATTATTAGAAAAATGTTTATTGGAAAGTACTCTCCCACTTCTACTTATTCCCCTACTCGTTTTAGAAAGGTTGATCGTATTAAAGGTCTACGTGTACTAGTAACTTTGTCTTATATTACTTCAAATAGGCTTATTTTCTTTATATTTTTTTCAGCTCATACTGCGTGGAATGTCTCACTATAAATTTCTTCGATAAAAATATAATATCCATTAGTATATGTGGTATCGCAAAGTATTTACTCTAACTAATTTGGTTCTTTTGCAAACAAAGTTCTCCAAAAACACCAACACCTAATAATTCGCAAGTTTCAGAAAAGGAGGGCAAGTTTCAATTTGATCCAGTTTCCAGTGTTTGGGCAAGTTACGGGGATTCTCTGGAATCGGTCGAATCGACTAAGATCTGCGCGTCAGTTATATCGTGTAACGCCTAGCTTCAAACGGTATATAAAGTCAATCCCAGTCTATTATACAAATACGCTTGTCAACAGAGATACCAGACCTACTCAGCTTTAAACAACTACTTATTTACCATTCTAAATAATCTGAGCCGCTATATTAATTGTTATTGAATGACTATTGTGGATTGGTGCTAGTAATGTTATTTTTGCGCTCCAGGTGACTTTTATTTTAGATTTAACGCATCGAAAATTTCAAAATTTAGTTGACTGCTTATAAAGTTGTCTTACCCATAAATACTACTATTAAAATCAAAATTTCCTGAATATTAATTCCTTTTTCATGAGTTAGTTAGCAAGAGTTATAACTACCTGTAACATGTTATACTAGCCAAATGATCTAGACTGATACAATTAATAATTGACTATAATTCTTATTTCACTACTTGCGCCCGACCCTATTTCCTCGTTGATGTTTCTCTATGCCTCTCACTGAGCGTACTCTCTCACAAGGCCTGACCCAACTAGTCGCATAGCCGGAATCTTTGGGACTCGAAGCGCACGTAGGAGCGCTCTTTTCTCGCCTTATATAGTTCGATTTGTGGCACAGTCTCTCATATTTTTGGTTTCGCCGCTGTCCAATCGACGTATTATTCTCTTTTCTTTGACGCTTATATAAACATTGTGAGTTCATACTTTCTTTGTTATACTATACAATTTACAAAATTAACGATTTTAACTACCCAAAATCTAAAGATTTCATAAAATTCGAATAGAGACTGCATATATTTACCATTTAAATAAAACAAGCTATGTTCGTTATTAGGATATTTATGTAGGCTTGCAAAAACCTTATGTAAATCATACCTTCCACAAAAATGTTTACCCACTTGAGATCGGATACATTGATATTCTATTGTTGGGATTTATTTCATAATTAATTGCTTTTTAACCCAAGGATTATCAATCTCAATACTCTACCGAAGCTGTAGTCTTCCTAATTTCAAATATTTATCTATGACCTGTTCGACCGTTCATGTTAACTTCGTATCCGTTTTCTGTTTAAAATAATCATAATATGTCTTTTTATTTCAATGGTGGAATTTCTAGATTATGTTATTTCTTAATCGAATATAGTGGAATTTCACAACTGGGTAATGTTGCATATATATATATATATCTTAAATAATTAGCAAATAGTCAGTATGAAATAATATCTTCATCAATATTCTACGTCCTTACCTTATGCAAATTTGATATTTAATTATTCTATATTCACCTTTACATTCTGTTCTGCTGTTGTGAGTCATCCATTTTTTTGTGTCATAGTTGGTTTCGGGGAAAGCAGCTGTCAACGAATGCTAGCTCAGGTTGCAGTTCGACTAGATCAAAAATCATTGCTTTCCCATTTTTACATTAAACTTGTCTTTAATGTTTGTTGTTTATTATGGTGCTCAATATTACGTTTTTTGGTAACATGTTGCATGCATCAAGTTCATATTTAATTTCAGAAAATGCTACCATATCTTGCCGTTTTAGCGGTCGGCATTGTATCAGCCGACTTGTTTACAGCCATTGCGGATATGCAGCATATGCTAGGAGCCGAAAAGGAAGTAACCGTAGTTATTGATAACTACATTGCTGCAGAACAGGAAAGACTAGAGGAATTACGAAGGTAAACCCTTGTTCCTACTCTACCTTCAATTTTCTTTCAATATAAAAAACCTACTAAACATTTCTCATTGATACTTTTTAATCTTTAAACACATATTTTATTGCATATGCTTAATTAATCACAGCTTGACCTAAAATAATATGCTTAGGTTAGGCCAATCATCTGTTGTTTATAAGTTTAGTGTGGGAACGGACCTAATAAACATTCTTTTCTAAACTATTCGTTCGTTCTTCTTAACCATATTTGGGAAATAATAGTAATCGAAACATTAATAAATATTACGGTTGAGAGGTCAAAAATTCACATGTTATTTTAAATACATAATTTGTAAATGAATCCTTCATGCAGGTTCGCAGAAGAATATGTCGCTCGAAACGCCGATGCAGCTGATATTGGGCCAGAATTTGTTACTAATCCTATTAATGCCTATTTACTAATAAAAAGATTGACATCTGAGTGGAAGAAGGTACTAAAGTTCAATTACTGAGTATTACATTATGCTTTAAAATATCAGAAATAATATGTATATTTAGAATAGAACTTTTGATTCAAGAACTGAAGGAAAAATGTTTTTATTTACTTACACCTACGCTATCTAGCTTCTAGCTTATTATGTTTCCGAACTTTATTAAGATACCATTAATACTTTTTATTTTCTAGGTTGAACAGCTAATGCGCACTAATAAAGCAGAAAGCTTCATCAGAAATATTACCGAAAATAGGGTGCAAAGCCAAGTAAGTAAATTTTTACATTTTTGTACGTAAAACTTTTTTCTAGTTAAATTAGTTTCTAAAGATAATTATAGGAATTTTGTTACCATTAAGTATTGTAAACCAGATATACCCGCTAGGTGTTAATTTAGATTAAAATGAAGTGCATTCTGTGAAATTCATAATACGTTTAAGTACACTCAAGAAGTCAGATCTGTTAAATTTAACGTAATTTCCTGATAATTAATTTATAATGAGTATATCAATAAATAAGTAGTTTACACTTACTTAAATTAGTATTATAAAGGTCCGTTTTCCTGGAGAAGAAGATCTATCTGGTGCTGCCGTTGCATTATTGAGACTGCAAGATACATATAAGCTGGACACACATGATCTATCAAATGGAATTATTTTAGGCGACCAAGTTGGACACAAACTAACAGCTCATGATGCTTTTGAGGTAAAATACTTATTAAAACTTACTGACTGTCCAACAAACGTATTACTAGTAATATATACATGTCACACACTAAGATTAAATATGGCTTTTAATGAATGGCAACGTATAAGCACTTATATTTTTCAGGTCGGACGTGCTGCTTATAATCAAAGAGATTATTACCATACATTATCTTGGATGCAAGTAGCTTTAAACAAGGTAACAATGTCAATAAAAATGTTGATTAAGCGCACATCCTTTGGTGTGAAATTTGTTAATATCCACAAACGAATGTTTAGAATACCTGCCACTCTATTTCATGTCTAATAAAACCGTATAGGTAAATAATGTTATTCGAATCATTTAGGTAGAAAATGAACAACCTGAGACAATGGAGGAGTCCGAGATTCTTGAGTATCTAGCTTATTCATTGTATCAACAAGGTAATATCAGAAGAGCATTAGCTCTAACCAAGCGACTAGCTGAAATAGCTCCTAATCATCCAAGAGCTAAGGGTGAGTTCAAAATGTCTAATTAATCGAGTTGCATTATATAATTTGTTAGCCTACTTTCCTTTTTTCACTTCATTAAATCTCATAATGGTTTAGTTCACTATTAGTAAAAACCTCGAGATTTATTTATAAACCTAGCTAATTATGTGTTAAACACATAATATTCAGGAAACGTAAAATGGTATGAGGATATGTTGGAAGGTAAAGATATGGAGGGAGAACTGCCACCTGTTTCCAATAAGGTATGCAATACAATCACAATCGAGTCAAGGGATTTGAATTTTAAAAATATATGTCGATAGTTTAAAAAGATGTACACATGACTCCTAATATGAGCATTTTCTTCTAGTGCATGCATCTGCATAATACGAAATTAACTGATATTGGTTAAGTGTTGAATTTCTCAGTGATCTTTGAATAGGTGGCAACATCTTATTATCTAATCACCTAAGCAAAACGTTGGCTGAGGTGGTCTCTAATGTTACCGAAAGCGTTAATGAACTGATGATTATTTCAAGCGGAATGAGAATGATGGAATTGTTGAGCGTGATGCTTATGAGGCCTTGTGCAGAGGTGAGACACCTAAGATTAGTGCCGCAGACGAAAGGAAGCTTCATTGTTATCTAAAGGTACGTGTGAACAATGGGTATGCAGAATTTTAGGTAAGTGAGTGTTAGAACTATTTCACTGCGATATAACAAAATCTCGCTTGCATATTCGTACCAATTCATTATTATTATTTCAGCGAGATAAGCCATACCTCCGTTTAGCTCCAATTAAAGTCGAAATACTCCGTTTTGATCCACTAGCTGTTCTCTTCAAGGAGGTCGTTTCTGATTATGAAATAAGCATTATCAAGGAACTCGCCATTCCTAAGGTACATACTATACCCAAGCGATGTCTTGACCTTCTTTCTGTGTGAATATATACTCAAATCTTTATATAGATATCTTAGCACTCATAAGTAAAGTAATATACAGAAAAAAAGCTTAACGCTCTAAGATCTTTTGTTTTTACATTCATATTTGAGCTGGAAAGGGCTACTGTGAAGGCATCAGACGGCTTACAGATCACGGCAAACTACCGTATATCTAAGAGGTATTCTCGAATAAGTGTAGTAGTACGTGCCGTGAATGATCCTTCTGCCGTTTGCCCCTCTACCGTCTTGTCTCTTTCATCCGCATGATTTGTCTTTTAGCTGAAGCGTGCAACCGTCCAGAATGCAGTTACGGGTGAACTTGAGACTGCTAGCTACCGTATAAGTAAAAGGTACTTTCGCATGAGTTTATAAGAAGTGTAAAACCAACCCCTAAATGTCCACTGTTCATAAACCTAGACTTTGCTCATAACATGAGTGATTGTTTTTGTACAAATAAATTACAATGGTAACAGTTAATATACAAAGACCAAAATTCTAGAATTATTTAAAGGTACCATTGAATATATATAAGCATCCAAATAAAATAATATTTTAGTGCCTGGTTAAAGGAGACGGACCATCCTGTAATTGCTAGACTCAATAAAAGAATAGGACATATGACAAATTTAAATCAAGATACATCGGAAGATCTGCAGGTTGCGAACTATGGTCTAGGAGGACACTATGATCCACATTATGACTTTGCTAGAGTTAGTTTGTATTTTAATTATTTACATTAGAAATTGCCTTTAATCATACGCTACATGTGAGTATGCTAATATGCACTTTTTACAAATGTTTGTCACTCATTCTTTTTCTATGTTTACTTACTCGAAAAACACTCAAGCTGTAGTATTAAATTTGACTACATATTTTACAGAAGGAAGAGAAAAACGCATTCAAGTCGTTAAATACTGGGAACAGAATAGCGACTGTACTGTTCTACGTGAGTATTATGCAATTCAAAAACGTACGCGGTGCTACCATTTAAAACCTCACCAAAACTAAGAAAAAGTTAACTACATAACCACTAAATAATGCAATAAAACCTCTTATAGCTCATTTATTTAGTGGATTATCGAAGATAAGTAATAATAGAAAAGCATATCGAGCTAAAAAAAGGTAAACATAAATTAAACGAAACTAACAAGAGAAGGTTTCCGCCTTTTACGTATTCTCTAGTTACCAAGAAAGTATAATAGATATTTTTAAAACATTAAAGAAGTAGGAAAAAGTCCACATTTTACCTGAAATATATGAGGATTTGTAGTTTACTAAATAAAAATTGGTCAATATAAAATTTAGTTTCATCACATAGTGAAATACATTAAACTAACATTACAGCCAAATGACAAGGAATTAATGAAAAATTCACGACAACCAACTAAAACCTACACAAAAAGGTCTAGAATAAAATAGCGATTTCCGAAAACCTCAACTACATCTACATTTTCCAACATAAAACCAGCGTACACGTATTACTCGAGCATAATCTTTGCTAAGCTCTCAGATTCTATTGGAATTTAAACATTACAGATGAAATTCAATATTGACATGAAGAGACACTGAAAATCTTAGGAATATAGTATAAATATGCATCGGAAGCTTTGATAGATCTTTTAACAAGATTTTTAACGTAATTGAGGCAATGAGAAATGTAATACTATTGCCAGCTTTCTAAGGTTATATTCTGAATGTTGTATTTCACATTATTTTTTTCACATCCAGGAAAATAAAATTGTGAACATGAAATATCGGCTTTAAGTCGAAAATAATGAAGTTGGAACCAAATAAATTTGTAAAAACATCAATATATAAGTCCTCGTAATGACAGAATTTATGATAATTAATGATTTGTTGAAAGCACTTACTAAAAAGTAGTAAAACCACTACTTTGAAACTTTTTCAAGCTAATTCTATATGATATATAACTACTGTTAAGATGAGTCAGCCCGAACGCGGTGGAGCGACTGTGTTTAACCAGCTGGGTACTGCCGTATTCCCTTCTATGCATGACGCACTTTTCTGGTACAATTTGAAGCGAAGTGGCGAAGGAGATATGCGGACCAGACATGCAGCTTGCCCTGTATTACTGGGAGTGAAATGGGTTCGTAAAATATAGTACTTAAGCATATTCACTTAAACTATTTCAGTTTTCAAATGAAAATAATTCTTTAGTTTAAAACTAATGAAATTATTATTTTATTCATATTTAATGTTTTTATTTTAGGTTTCTAACAAGTGGATCCACGAACGTGGGCAAGAGTGGGTCCGACCTTGCGGGCTTGACGAAGAAGTACAAGAGCAATTTATTGGAGATCTATCACCAAACACAGTTTAACATGATTTAGTTATTGGTTAGTGGTATTAATTATGTTCTAAGTTATAATTATACATATCATTATTCAATATGCCACTATAAATAGATGTGAATATCACGGTCATCTATTTATTTGTTAATTTATTGAATACAAATCATACCTATGCTTTGCCTTATTTATTTATTGGATGTAACTTATTTAATTCTAACTGGAATGGATATTTTAAAAACCAAGTTATTACAGTTTCTACAACACTAATAAATTTCGAACAATAATTAAGTGACGAGATTCGTTTGGAAAACATAAATATTATTATTTATTTGATCCATGTTATAAAGCTATTCAAATACTTACGAGGTGCAAATTATTCTTCTTTTATTTTCGTAAGATAACATTGATCCTCAGGTATGATAATACTCTGAAAAGTATTTAAAATCTTAATAATTTGTAACAAGTAAAAATACTTCAGAAATAGTCTACAGCTATTTATTCCACCGTATTTTTAAAGTAAATTTATGTGCAATAATAATAAATGTGTAAATAATGAGGAAACAATAGGTAAATATGAAAGTTCTGTAAAATTTTAAATACTGGGTCCTGAATATCATCAACAGGTAAGGCTATGATTATGAACTACAATATACTCTCTCACTCCCTTCATCTCACCTACCTCTGCGAACAACATGTTCTGGTATTCCTTTGTTGTAACTGTCATTTCTTCCAAAACATTCAACTTATTATTCAATGACATTGATTTTTCCATAGTATACTTCATGAGAAATTCGATTTTTTCTATTTTTGTAGTTAATCTGAATTAGAATAAAATCAGCAGCATTTAGAATGTTTTTAGCAAAATTAATTGCTTTATAAGTGAATTGTTCGATTCATACTTTAGAAAAACCAACTTGGTTAAGCCTATTTGTTGGTCGAATGTGTCATCGCAAACTTCTTTACCATCGCTTTCTTCTGCTACTTCCTTAACAACAAAATGCACTTTTCTAGAATGTATAAAATTAGTTTTCTCAAATAAAAAGTTTAACTGCTCTACTTCGCTATTTAATTTTTTCTTAACTTCTCTTGTGAATAAAACTATATGCTTCACCAATTAATTAACTGAGAGTTAGCAGAACATTGGGAATTAGAATCAAAATTAGTACTAATGAAACTGTCTAAACTCTAGTATCATTACCTAATGATTCTAGGTTAACCAAAAAATTTAATAAAATTGAAAATTTATTGGTAAGGTAGGAACAAGCTACACCTAGCTGGAATTACGCAAACAAAGGCCCCCACTATAATTACCAATTTAAATCATATTTTATAGCACACTTTTGCTTAACTTACTCTTTCTCTATAAACATAGTCTACTTTACCACCTGTAATGAGAAGTGAGAGTAATAATGAACTAAAATTAAATTCACTATGTCTTCTCTACTGTTAGTGGTCAATTCACTTTGAGTCAACTGAGCCATAACCTTCGCGTAGTAGTCGTTGATGATGGCCAAGAACATGTTCTAAATAAGTGAAAAGAGGAGTTAGATATACAGTGTCGCAAAGATTTGTTAAATTAAAACAAATAGAAACAAACCACTGTTATCTAAAAATATGCCTTAAAAATCCGCCTCTCACCATTAGAATATAATTAACGAATATGATGTAAGTAAGAAAGAATAAAGGCCCAAATATGTGATTTGCTTTTTCCAAAGCAACAAAATCAAAGTCTCCAAGAATTATGCGAAGAAGAACAAATACTGTATTATACAAAGTCGAGTAATCCGAAATCTAGAATAAATATTCTATAAATATTCTAATAACTTGTTCGTACTTCTTCAGAGCGTTTACTGATTTTTCACTCTTTATTCACTGAATGAAATCAAACAAATTTTTTTGTATCATACCTGACTAAATGTAAAGTACTAATATTATTATAAGCCTAACGATAGGCTTTCGTTTTTTTACCATTTCTGTTTCGCGCTAAGCCTAAAGTACTGCCACTAATTATCACCAAATAGTATACGATATTTATTTAAGACCCCTCGATTCCTCTTGCTTATACCTCAATTAAAAGTTGAAATTTCCAGATTTAAAATAGGAATGCAGATTCTTGAGCTCGTGTACATAAATATTCGCAAAAGTATGAATGCAAAAGTAGCCAAATGCCATAAATAAATAGTTCCAGTAGGGCATATTATATTACAGTTAATTTAATTATTACATGGATATATAAAATTTTATCTCGTTAAGACTTACCTGAGATCCAAAAACAAGATATCCGAACTGTACGAACGCAAAAAAGAATATGATAAACATAATAATGAATGCTCCAATGTCTTTCGCAGCATGAGAAAGAGTCATATATAATTGTGACATAGTTTTATTCACGCTGACATATTTAAATACCTGCAATACATTTATTCTCAACTTAATAATATGAAAGCAAAGTACTAGAACAAAGTAATATATCGACGAAAATGAGAAATAGCGTCAACTATGCGATTTTCAAGCGCTTCAGAGTTCCGATAATATTTATCCCGACTTGCCTTTCCCTCAGTAGCACTACCAGGAG
>JAJAVP010000567.1:0-10877 GCA_020740425.3 Heterorhabditis indica
ACCAGCCTTCATCCAATATTTCAATACGCACACTTTTCCTAGTCGAAATGACAACCGTTTAAATCGTAATCTGCGTATGGAATACCTACGTGAATATGGTTGCTTGTTGCAACTCAGCAGTTGAGCAGATTTTTAAAGGGAAATGTAACGCAAATATGTATCATAAAAACTGAAAAATAACGTATAAACTTATATTACTTTTCAATTTGATATTTGTCATATGAAAATGGAATCTATTTTCAGTTTTTATTCTGTTGTGACCATTTCAGTATTTATAATAAGTAATAACATTAATGTAAGAATCACTCAAACTACGTTTTAACTTTGAGCCAAAAAAAAAGAGAAAAATAATACTAATTCACCTGGCATTTTTTATAGAAAATTAACTGTACAGTTAGGAGCAAGGTTCTACTTAAACTTCAATACATTAATCTTAAAAGGATTGCTACTTTATGACAATAAAACAACAGATATCTAATACTGCCACATTAATAGTTCTGCTATATTTACGTACATATCCAAATAAGTGCAACAGTTCGAACACTTTCAAATCAGTAAACCATGGTAACTGCAATATAATTATCTGTCTCACGACCCTTTTCACGGTCAAAGTATGTTATTTCACGAAGAATCGAGCTATTTCTGTGATACTTTGTAAAAACATTATTATTTAGATGTATTATAGCTGTATTTACACTCAATATGTTATTGTAAATTATTTTTTAAAATATGTAGTTGTTTTTGATTATATAGACCGTATTTGTTAAAATTCTGTGAACTGGTCTCGTTAATTTTTTTCGTATATTTTTAACCTATTATAGAATGGGGGAGACTACAGGCTCTAGTTGGAGCGCTGCAGCTGGCTCCACATCTTCATCAGCATCAATATCAACAGGATCACTGAGGTGATTTACCATTATAATATGTCTAAAACTTCAATTTTTAAACAATGCAATATGTGAAATATAACTTGGTTAAGAATGTAATGCTAATATTATTTCCATTACTAAGTATGATGTGATTAAAATTACTAGATTTTGTTTATATAAATTTTCTGTTATGTATTTATATTTTTTAAGGCTATTCTAATTACCTGATGCGAATTGCAGGACTAAAATTTCGTTAAAGACTGGGGCAGCCACGTCTTATACTGTCGTAGCTCCATTTTATACTTTGAAACCAGAACTTCCACGTTAGTCTTTTTAAAATAATTAAATGTATGGTATATCTTACCTACGTTTTATTTCACTACAGCAAAAAGTGCTATCCTCGGTAGTACCGATCTGTTGGCAGCATACGATCTTGGTGCTGTATACAGCAGGTTTTGTGGTGCAAAGAAGATTCGAGAGGATCTAAATTCATTTTTGCCTCATATTTATGGTAATTTCAACTTCTCACATGCACAGGATATAAGGTGAGTTAATTCAAAATCTGGATAGATTATACATACAGGGTGCGCGAAAAGTTATAAAATTAAAATGTTGTTAAATTAGCCATTCGCTATGTTAATGAATGTTACTTAAAGCCACCTTAGACCATGTTTAGAATTTCATTCAATTAGCTCGTCTTTGAACTTTATATGATGAGGAAACATTGAGAACCTAATGGATCAAATTATTGCTTGGTATTTCATGTGTCGGGCTAAAGTTTCATGTCGAATACTGTCTTTATTACAAAATGACGCAACTTGACATCCATATAAGAACTCTGCGCACACCATATATATATATAGCATGATTTTGTTATTTTAAGTTCCTTGAAAATGTTAGTTGAAAAGCCTCCGATTACTGGGAAGGAAATTAATACGCTCTCATCAACAGCTATGAGTGGATTTCGCCTAAATCCTGGTCCCGTCGATGAGAGGTGAGTGCTAAACTGGAGTAAAGACGGATTTGCTCAATTGTTCCATACTCAATATTCTTAGGTTGCTTAGTATCTTCAATGCTTTTAGAGGTAAATGTAAGTTCTGTTTATTCTCCATTGATTTAGAAGTAATATCTGTTATTATTCTTTCGGCTAAAATATGAATCCTAAGTTTAGGATTCATGACTATCGAATATTCCTCTAGTACTCCTACCTTATTGTACGTTAAACTTCAAAGATACATTCTCAGAAATTTACTTGAAAACTTTAAGTATAATCATCCAATTTAAACCTAATTTTTCTTATTTGGTTTTATAATGAGCTAGAAATTTTAGATATCGATTCTTGTTTGAGAAGAAAAGAGATAATGATGGAATGTCATCGTTTGATGTTGATAGGAAGGATTATGGTAGTGGTCAGCGATATAAACATTCTTTGGATAGTTTAGATGGTCAGTTCATAACATTTTTACGTGTAAAATTTAATACGGTTATTTAAAGAATGTAATTCTAAAATATTGATAGAAGTCACATGGAATTCTAAATATGGTCGTTGACTATTGCAAGTTCAAATTTCCATTTAGTGGACGAGCCTGAAAGAAAGAAACACAAAAGTGAAAAGAAGGAGAAAAAGAAGAAAAAGGAGAAAAAAAAGAAGGACAAGGTTAGCTTTAAGTAAACTGGTTAAGAGTAATGAGTGTTCAGGAACATACTTCTATATTAAAAATCCGTGATTATATATTCTATTTGTTTGCAGAAGGATGAGGAAAGAAAACATAAGAAAATTTCTGAAGTTCCGGTGCCTGGTGGGCAAGCTATGATGGAATTCTAAGAATTTCATAATAAGTAGGTATTTCAATAGATTTCTCAAAACTTAGTATTAAAACATAAGAACTACAATTCTTTATACATAAGTTTAGCTGCAATTTCCACAAATTTTCGAAACATCTAACTCATTGTATATTTTGCCTTTACTTTTAGTTGTCTCAAGATGTTTCGAATGTAGGTATCCATGGCTTAAGCTATTTTAAATACAGATGAAGATTAACTATCTTTATTCCGCATATTTTAAAATCATGTTGCTACTATTTATTGGCACAGTTATATAACTGTCATTTTGGCTCTGATAGCCATTGCAATATCTTGACGGCAACTTGACATAATTGCCTTATGTATTTGTCGGCGTCTTCGTTGGCTACGTTGCCTTTCTCTGATAAATCTGGATCGAGCAGTGTATAGATATGCTGTTATGCAAGCTGAAATATTTAGGCATATTTTTTGAGTCTATACTATTAGTTTTTAGCAAGCGTATGAATAGGGCTGTTACTTATAAAATAGCAAATTTTCAAATTTCAACTAACATAGAATAACAGAAACTATAGCACAAATGAGACTCCAGCCTGCTTCAGAGTAATACATTTCTTCCGCCTGAAATTTTTATAATTAAAAATAAGACTAATTCAGAGTTATCATTATTAAAAGGTGCTAAAAAGTGACTTTTAAGAGTGGTAAGTAATAATAATGTAATCGAAACCATGTCATGTGGACAAAGTGACGATAAGTAGGAAATCCTTGGTCATCATAATTACATGAAATAGATGAATATATTTTAATGTTTTTTAAACTATTGGTTCTTGATTATTAGAATTCGGCTCCAGTGTTCTCTCCCTATCTATTTATTTTCTTTGAAAAATTTTTACTCTAACAAGTCTTTTTAAAAAAAAAATTACATTAGTAGGAATAGAAAATTAGTTTGCTATGACCAGTAGTTATCCTAATAACTTGTATCTATATGGCAGTCTTACACTAACTAAATAAAAAGTAAATATGGAATTATAGCTGTTAGCACTTATAAATAATTTCATGCAATTTCAATGCTTTGGTGCTAGTGAATGATTTTGTTCTTATTACATATCTTAATTAATTTGAAAATACTAAGTTGTATGGATATTGCTTACCTCATTATTTGCTTGCCTAATATTCGTTGAATGAATAATGTATATACTGATAATAATGGGAATAGAAAATAAAGACAAAGAAGCAGTAAGAATACGTGAAACATTTTGTGGATGGTTGTGTTGACACTGGTAAAAGGCAGCAAGTTTAGATATAATAGCTGCCACTGCACAGTGCAAAGAGAATATATCTAAATTTGGTTATTTTAAAGTACTACAACAAATAACTAAAGGGGCGAGAAATAGAATAAGATTGTGCCAAACGTTGAGGAAATGTCAAAATACTTGGTACTAATTACCATTAACTATAACTGCTTAAACTAGAAAATCACTTCAGCGAGCTTCCTTATATTTAAAAGCTGAAGTATACAATATCCTAGTGCTTAAAACCTTAATTTAAATATGACTTCCTTTTGTATTAATATTTTGGTAATATTTAACGTACCTATTCCCCAGTCGGTCTGAAATACTCTCCATATTCCAGATGGATCAGCAAGAAACCAGTAGCAAGTGGTGGAATACAATTGATTTGATCGGGACGCATTCATTCGGTACCCATCTAAAATATAATTTTGCGTTTCTTAAATGTTATTGTTTAGCTGCTCAATGGACGACTCCATGATTAAGGTTAATTGAATATCAGTAGTAAATGGTTCTATTGATCTCATCCAAATTTGTATACTTAAATGTGTGTACTCTTAAACATGTTTTTACTTATACATAGGATTTTTACCGATGTGCATTGTTTCATTTTTCCACAGGTAATATTTCGCATAACTGGCGTATGAAATATCTTGTTTCGAAAACTGAAACGTTTGGTCATAGAGAAAAGCAACTGCACTTCATAGATAACCTATCCACAGGCAACATTGTTTTTCCTTTATTTTTTATTTTCTAGTTGTAATTAAGAAGACAAAAGCTTTGATAGAAAGGAGAAAGTGGGTCATGCATTTAGCTAAATAAAAACATCATGAAAACGTAATCTAAAACGCATTTTACTACCTGTGCCTAATTTACAATTTACTAATTGGAGATCCCCGTTGTTAATTAGACTACGTTGTTCTGTAATTTAGTTAAATATATTTTAGTGCCTTACCCGTCAGATCATTACATTGTCTGTACAGATTGGCATGCTGTTCCACCAAGACGTACGAATTTTTCGGGCATTGTAGTATACTCATTTGTCGTAGTTTTATTAAATTACAAGAGGAATGTGGGGGAATCTAAATTTGTTAGTTTATTATACATAATTGTGTCAAATATCACTTTTACATGCGTTGTTCTTTGTTTATTCTGAATCTTATTAAAACTTACTGATTTAATTTTAAGCATTATCCAGTGATCGGAGCAGAAAGAAATGAATAATATGAGGCTGACATTGATTAATAGTATGGTTGTCGCTTCCATTATGTATTTAGCCGTCTTCTTGGTTGTCTAAATTATGTTGACAAAAAGAGTCTAGTCATGTTTTAGTCAAAGATCGACATCGTCAAGCTAGTTAGTAATTGGATTGTTAGGAATGGAACGGCTTTTCGGCGAGCGTATTCCGGAGATTAGAAGGCATCAGTCTCCAAACACATCTTGTAGTGTTCTGCAGTGGATCAGGGAAAATGAGATTGGAAGGGATGAAGTTATCGAGACTCCATTCGGTGAAAGGAAGGGTGAGTATTTAGAAAATTTAGAAATTACTGTTTTGGATCGAATACATAATCCGAATAATATGTAGTTGAAAGTTGTATAATTGCAACTTCAGTCGTTTACTGTGACTATTCGGCATCTGCAAGGGCAATTAAACCGATCGAGAATTATATTATTGATCATGTTTTACCTCTATATGGAAACACGCACAGTTCTGTCACAGTGACTTCGGAACAAACAACACTGTTTGTACATGAGGCTAGGTAGTCGAAGTTTTTAATAACAGCAAGTATAATTTTTAGGAGCCACTTTGTAATTCTATATTTATGGTAATTTTATTATTTGTACTGGAATTTCAGACAAGAAATACGCTCAATGACGGGAGCTGGTGATGTCGATAGTGTCATATTTACGGGATCTGGTAGTACAGCTGCAGTTGAGCTGCTCATACATCTCTTGCAGTTTGAAAATCTGGTTAGATGAATTAAGAAAATTAGTACTTTTTACTACTGAGTGACTTTTCATATTGTATAAATATCTATGATTTAGGTTGTCATTCATTCAATTCACGAGCATCATTCGAATCTCCTTCCTTGGCGCAATGCGGCAAAGCAATGTTACTGTGTGGGTGAAGATGATCATGGTAGAATTGATATAAGTATGTTTCTTTGATAGAGTTGGTTATTACAGGAAGAAATTAGTTATTTCGTGTTAAGTAATTATTTTAGGAGATCTAGAACGAGTTTTAAGGGAAGTTTCAAATGCTAATCCCAACTGTGTGTTGCTAGCGACTTTCACAGCGTGTTCTAATGTTACTGGAGTATGTATGGACGTACAATTGATAACTAAAGTTCTCAAAAGGTATACTTTTGAATATTGAACTACATAATAACTTATGTATTTAACGTCATTTCTTTAGTCTATTTTTATTAGGTTCAATTGTTTTTCTGTATGGGATTATGCGTCTGGAGCACCATATATGGAAATAAATGTTAATGGACACTATCCCCTTGACGCAATTTTCTTTTCAGGACATAAATTTATTGGTGGAGTATCAAGTCCAGGCATGTTTCGAATTAGTAATCAAATGCATGTTCTATGTTCAAACTTTCAAATTAACTTATATTAGGTGTCCTTATTGTGAAAAAGTCATTGATACATACACAACTGCCGAAACGAATGGGAGGGGGGACTGTATTTTATGCAAGTTTTCGTCAAATATTTAGTGCCAGTCTTGGTAATCCCGTTTTTTCGAGGATTCAATGTAACACCTTATATTACATGATCTGTATAACCACTTAAGTTTTCATTATTTATTTCTAGCACATTTAATAATAATATGCTTTATAGGTTAGCGAAGCTGGTGAATGTTACCTTAAGGACTCCGAGTACCGTGAAGAAGGTGGAACACCAGACAGTATTGGCATTATCAGACTTGCTTTAGCCGTTAAACTCAAAAGAGCTATAGGGGAGATAATGATTTCGACGGAAGAAGAACGCATATCGAGGTACAAATTTAAAGAAAGTAGTCTTTCTTAGTGACATAATTTTCTTTTTACATTAGTGAGTTTTTTTTCGCCTAATTTACAAAAATTGTATTGATTTTTCTCATAATTGAAAGCTTATTAGAAAAAATGAGAAAATTAATAGGAGCTAAAAGTACTTTATCTAAAAGTGACTTTTAGCTAGAATACTACATAAGAATTTTTTTAATGTTAGTGCTAGCAGACGCTAATTTTTAGGGAAATTGGAAAATATTAATCCCAGTTGCTCTACTTTGTAAAATTTCAAACGTTTTCTAGAATCTTCATCGATCGAATTCAGTCCATTCCAAATCTGATTTTACTCGGAGCAAAAGTAACCCAACGACGATTGCCAGTATTCTCATTTGTAATTAAGGTAGAATTTTTTAAATTTTAGTAAGGATGAATTCAGCCGTTGTAAATTATTTGAGAACTGATTATTGTTTTATCTGAATTCTTCAGTTGTGTTCATGCGCAAGTTTCGAGGATTATTATACATTCACTTTTAGGACCCAGCTTCAGGTCTTCTATTTCATCATAATTATATTGCTACTTTATTGAATGACCTTTTTGGGATTCAAAGTAGATCTGGATGTATGTGCGCTGGACCATATGCTCAGTATCTTCTAGGTATTGATACCAAGGTTTGTTGGTTACTTCTTTGAAAATTTCATATTGAAATTAGGATAATATTATTTAACATCCAAATTTTCAGTTATTGAATATCCTAAAATGTTGATTTTTACGGGGTAGAAACCTTAAACACCCTGAGCAAAGATTTACTTTAAATAAATGGCGAGACGTACACTGCTGCTATAAATATTTAAAAATATTGCGGATATATCAATTGGTAAATGCTATTCACTCATTTATTCATTCAGCCCAAGTAACGCTTACATGAACCTACGTTAGCATAAAAGTACAAGGGATCACGAGCTCAAATCATCAGTTCAAAAATAAAGTCACCCACTCTGTCACTCGCAGGTGTGACAATTCTAGTATACTGTTCTGAAATAGAATGAACACAAACGTCCAGCTGAATATGTTAAGTTTAAGAAATCTTCTCATATTTTAGTTGGCTGCCGAGTTTCTTCTAGCTCTACGGGAGTCTAATGAGTTGGATCGCACACACCTCCGTAGAATTGGCGAATATTCTCAGCAAGAATTACTCCGTCCCGGATTTGTACGAGTTTCTATACCGTTTTTTTGGACAATCAATCAGGTTAAATCTTGTCATATACATATTCTTAAAAATATAAATGCAAATAGTTTTATACGCATAAATAGGTCCACATGCTTAAATATATGTAATGGTAGTGTAGTTTTAAGTTGGGATTTATTATATACATATATTGAATTATTTATATGGTATGATGTGTATATGCCCTATCACCTCCGTTACAAATTCTTCTTTCTAGTTCCATATTATCTGGTATAATGATTCTACCATAGTGTTAGTTGTTTCTTTTATTAATAGTTAAATAATCTGGTTTTAGGTAAATGATTTAATTGATTGTATTCAATTCATCTCTGAGCGGGCCTCTGATTTTATCCACCTGGTTGGTTTTGACATATCTTGACCAAGTAGATTCTTCGTTACAGTAAGAAAAATAAATCGGTTACAAATCAGTATTACATTACTTTTAGTACCAGCTAAACTGCGAAAGTGGTGAGTGGCACCATCATAAACAGCGCACATTTCATGCAAGGAAATGGCTTGGCCACATTTCCTTCACCGATAAAGGCATGGAAGTTGAAGAGAAGAAGGTTATATTTATTTTAATAGTTATTTTAGTGCACTTAAACTATTTTCTGAACTCTTTGTTCTTTCTTTAATTTAAATAATTACGCTTCAATATAGTAATTTAAAAGCCTTTTTTAAAGGACAATAATTGTGTTATAACTAATATGTAAGGTAGACGCTTAAGAATGATTTTAATATAATTTTCCTTCTATCCTTATATAATATGTACGCTGTACTATTGTGCTGCCCTTGATTTTCGATAGGTTACAATTAGAATCAACAGGTTAATAAAGTCGAATAGAAAATAATTACGCTTAGAATAAGATGCTCTTATATTAAACTATGATAAGAGAATAGGGAAGTACTAATTTTTAATTTTAGGAGAGTGCATGTAATGGCTCATTTGAACTCCTGTGTTATACATGCAATGCATCGATTAATAAGCAAATTCAAAGATATTGTTATAATGTTATAAGCAAATATACATCCGTAAGAACAAATGCGAACCGTTTATCTACATAACTTCTTAACTAAGATATAAAATTTTCGTCGTATTTTTAATGCACTATTACAGAGAAAAGATTCTTCACTTGTCCCACTTGCATCTTTATTAGTTAAAGCTAGACAACTTGCTACAGAATCACAATTCAAGATGATGAAGGTAAAATTTTGTTTGATTTGAAGAGTTAAACAATTTAAGGCGTAAGGTTTGAAAAATAATCACTTTATAGTCGGCAATACCTGATGGTCGTTCAGCAATTAATGAGCATTATTCACATCTTAGATGGTTTGTTTTACCAATAGAGGTGTGTAGTTTTGATGGATTTTATCTAGCTTTTATTGTTGTGAATTTTTAGCAAACTTTAGTTTAGAGATGTTAACACGTTTTTTTAAAGACAATCGAGAGATATAAAAACATAAACGTGACTTATCCTAAATTGCCATTTCCTGTGCGAACCTATCCCACTTTTTCTGAACAAGTAATGTCTGGCATGAAAATTAAAAACGAGGTATACTATTTGCAATCTTTTTTTTTTTTTTTTGTATAAACTACATTTTGAAATAATATCACACTTTAATGTTACCTTTTTCTGCTCTAAATCATTAAGTTAAACAAAGTGTAATAACGTAGTTGTCGACTGCAGTGCATGAAGAGTTTAAGTCTTTTCTCTATTTAAAGTTATCTTTTCAAATGTCTTATTCCTAGAATTACAGTTCGTTAAACTTGATGGAAGTACAAATACCAATCAAATAAGAGATACTGATCAAGTGCAAATAAATGGTAGTGAGGGTATACCATCACTCACTCAGGAAAACAAATATGAAACAAAACACAAAGGTTATTTGGTTTTCCTAATATTGGTTATATACTCTAACCAAGAAAAATATTCCAAAAATTTATTCTAATGTTTTTTATTTTCTATCCCTTTCTTTTATATCTCACTTAGATTATTTATTTATTTAAACAATGTCTTTTTTTGTTTGTTTGTTTTATAACAGCGGTAGGTTAGCTTACAGTTGTTTTGTTCGAGGTTCGTATGATGGAAATTTCTCTGAAGCTGCAGAAATTACTGAATGCCCGCTAAATTTTCATTCTCAAGGGAAGGAACAATTGGATAAGTTCAAGGAAGATGACATTCAGGAGGCTGATGTAATTTTTAAGGACTCTTGTTTTTTTATGCACTATTCGGGAAATGATTTTGAACTTTCGCTTTATATGCTATAATTATCAGAAGATATTTAAGTGTATTGAAGACTGGAATAGGCGTGTGATAGTAAGAAGACAAGAGTTATCAAATGAAGAAGAGGCCCACCTTCCATGGCATGATCCACCGTTGAAACTATACAAAAAAATGGCAGACGCTATTCACAGCCTAAATATGATCAAAGTAGGTTTTTAATATTTGAGAACACTATCTTAGTTAATCGGGTAGAATGCCTTTTGATCAGAGAGTATAATGCATAATCCTTGAATTATTTGTACTTTTTTTGTTTTTATATGCTGTGCGAGTATTTTAATATATCGTAGCCTCCAACCTTTAAAGTCCATATGCACTTTATTTTTTCATTTTTTAAGCGTTGGAAGTCTTCAGTTTTTATTTCATCTTATTTCGAAAAAAAAATGACAGTTTTTATGCCCTTTTTTCCTAAAATC
>JAJAVP010000064.1:0-33045 GCA_020740425.3 Heterorhabditis indica
CACTCTAGGACTCTGTAGAAACTAGTTTTAGCAGTAAGTTTAACACTGTATAACTCATAATTGTCTAAAAAAAATAGAATAGTTTATTGTCTTCAAAATGATATTTAGACCATCTTAAAGTTGCCTTGCGAATTTATTTTGGAAGAACAAATACGCTTGAAATTTAAAGTTAATGGTAAAAGTTAATAAATTTCACTTCAAATCTCATTCCGCTAATGCGCTAATCGAGTAGAGTGGTCACTGTCAATACCGTAATCGGATATGGCTACTCTCGAAGAGCTTTATTGATTCATCGGCTCAAATACCTAGGTGATACGAGGTTTCACGGTCATTGGTTAGTGGCTTTAAACTTCCCGAAATTTTTTGCTCGGGTTTTGTTGACAGAAAACTAATGTATTTCTGAGAATTTGGTTCTATTATCTTAATTGAGATAAGAATTACCGAGTTTCTATTATTCTTTTAAAATCATTTAATTTTGAGATAATGTACATATTAAAACAAAAGCCTATAGTGTGTCCTATTTGCCCAGTTTTCTGGTTTTTGTCAAAATAGTTGCAGAAGAAATTGGTTTGTGTGAACTACTCAACGTTGCTAACTATTTCTATAACTCTATGATTTGTGAGTAATAGTATAATTCTTAGCCATTATTTCAAATAAACTAAGTAAAATTTATTTTAGTTTTCGAATAACCTTGGCTCGAAATCGTTCTGAAACCCACGATTAGGTAATAAAATTATTGCTTAATGGTAATTTCTTTTGACCCCAATGCGTTAAGATGAATTATTAACAAGTTCTTTAACTGTTACGGCACTGACGAGCATTAGGAGTTCTTCGCAAATAGACAAAAGGTACCAGTAAACATCGCTACTTATACAGGGATATGTGGGACTTCCACCACTCGAAAGTCACTCACCTTGTATGAACATGGGAGTGCAAGCCATGTGGGAATGAGTAGTAAAATATTAAGTGAATAATGAAGCAACCGGGGTTTCATATTAATTAAGTGGTAGGATGAGATCACCGCATATGCAAATTCTGAAAATACTAACAAAATATGTGAAGAATGATGAGAAATATAAAAGCATTTAACATGTCACTAGTAAGGATGGATGTTTGAAATTTCGCCTAAAGTAACCATAGAAATAAAAATCAATAAATATCGTGAAAGATCGAAATGAGATACACAATGTCAAGGCTTATTGCATGTCTAGTAAATATTTCTTGGCACGGATTAGCCTCAAGTAGTCATGAAAAGCGCGAATTCCTCGTGATTCTATTGCACAACTTTGCTATTTCCTTGTTACTCATAGGTGCTCTATTTTTTCAATAGGATGACATTAATTCATTATACTCTCTACAGACTAAACAGGAATGACCAAGTAGGCAAGCGACTGTCAGCAACGAAAGAACACATTCGAGTAGTTGCTTATGGGACAACATAGGTTGCGCAAAGATATTCGATAGGACAATTTCTTCTGAAACGATTGTGTAACTCAAAGTGGAGGTAACATGAGAAGGTATTGAGGATCACAAAGAAACTTATGGGGTAAACAGAATGTGTAAATGGGAAATACATAATATCAACATTGCTAGATAGGGAGAATAAGGAAGGTGAAAATGAGGAAGGACTAGTACCAATATAAGAAGAGAAAGATAAATAAGAAAAGCGGTGGGCATTTAGAAGAGAAGTAAGAAAGGAGCTGACAATTGAATAGGAGAAGCACCCTTCAAAAAGTCTTCGCTCCGTCTGGTTGGCGCGCAATCAGCCACACATCGGATTAGCACCGCCGCCCAGAAGCAGCACAATTAAGACATCACGCCATTCATTTACAATTACTGAATTCCCATAAGAATTAAGCATCTAAACAAATTATCGCCATAAGAGAGAGGTAGAGAACGTATAATAATTTTATTAGTCTAACATTAATAAGTCACCTACATTAGAAATGATCAAACAAGTTGGCTGTTAATTCTATTTGTCTGCCGAATAGTCAAAGAAATTCCGCAATCTGTCTTCTTGGCAAGTCGTCGTACTTTAATAAAGACGGAACAACTTGGTATTTCACAGAATAGAGTGTAAAAAACAGGAACAACTAGTTTTACCACATAACAGTTGTTAAATAAAATTTTCAAAAACAACTAGATTTATTGGATAAACAAGACTGATAATACCGTGCTAAACGTGTAGTACAAATGTCAATATTAAGAGACGCTTATTAAAAGCATAGAAGAAATTTTTAAAAAAAAGGAACAAAACTAAAAACGAGAGTAGATCAGAGTATTTCCCTGGGAAAGAGCTATGTGACAGCCAGTGGTAGCGATTACAGGACCAATATGACACGGTTGAGAGATCAAGGACGAGTGATAGTCAAAGAGACAGAGGGAAACCGTAGGCGCTGGTCATTTAGTCCGTTGTTTGATGTTGTCAAATCGTAGTAAAATCCGGGTCTTCTTTCCTCAAAAACTCGTTGCAGGCATAAATTAGTAATTTCCAATTGGCCAATATTACAGAGGCATCATCATAATACGTCAACTATTTATGATATTGAGGACAATAGCAGTAATAAGAATTTATGAAGTAAGTATTAGAGAAAGGTCGAGCTGCAAATTCACATAATATCATCGTAACACCGCTGTCATAAGATACTGACTTCCAATAGACTTAAGGTGAAAAATAACAAAACATAGTGACAAAAAGAAGTTTTAGCTATTTGATTTATCCAGTTAAAGTGGATCTTAGTTCTTAGGCATAACCTCCCAACACCGTAAATTATCGAAGAAAATTTAGATTGAAAACAGCTAACCATATTTCAATCAAAAACATGCCAACCGAAGAATTAGATTAAATCTGTGAAGTGGAATGTTAAAGTGTCAGAAAAGAAAGGAAAAAATACATTTTAATAACTCTTGATGAAAATGGTATCAATAGAGTAGCTGCCCATGAGAGGTAGCTCGTCTGTTGTACCAGTCTAGGTCAACAGAGATCAATCGGCCACCAACACAGGGAACTCCGTTCGGCGATGCACAATAGATGAGTAATTAGAGAACTGTCCGGAGAGCGTAAGCCTATCAATGCTTCTCGTCAATCACACTTTCCACTCGAAAATGCTAGTCGATGAGGGTTGTTATACTCAACTCAATTTCACATAAATTAAGTGAAATTTCCTATTCGTATTAATGCTTTAGACATAATGATTTCTTTTAATCGATTTCCCACACTAAAAATTAACTAATTATACTCTTAATAACTTATATACTATTCAAAGAGGCAAAAAATTATTGTTAAAACAAATTCAAAGTGGTGGTGGTAGATAAAGAGAAGCTATATCTATGCCGAAAAAAACAAAAGAGGTAAACTATTCATGCATAAAGGCATGAAAGACATCAGATGATATCTGTGAACAGTTGAGATGGTGTCAAAGATAGATGAAAGGGTGTGATCAATTGCAGTCGCGTCGGAATTGGAAATGAGACAGAAGTAGAGCGAAGACAGCTAAAAGATGGATAAGGGCGAAATGTTTAGGTCCAAAATATTTTGGTAATGTCTATAGTAATAACACTGAATTGAGCAGGTAAAAGAAATTTGATATAAAGCTATCGATTTTTTAAAGGAACAAAAAATACACTGGAGATATCTGTCTACAAAAATAGTGTTTCTGTTTATGTCATATGGCTCGGCATACAGTGATTCGGAACAAAGGAACCACTCACTCGAAACAATCTGGTAGACCATCGCATGGGCGCCAGAGGTCAATGACGCGAATGATACTCAGTTACTACGCAGTTAATTGGACACAGAGGTAACAATCGACTGGTAAGCAACAAAAATACCAAACCATTCTGAGTGAGGTTTTGATTTCAGAAACAAAACTGTAACATGTTCAGAGCAAGAAACTAAAGTCAAAATCTCATACTCAACAGCTCTTTTTCAGCAATCGACTCAATGTATTTCAAACTAACTGGACACAATCCATGATAAAAACTACACGAAAACAGCTGTGGAAGAGTTCACATTCTAAAGCAGCACAGAACGGTAAGTCAATTCGACTGTCTTCGAAAACAACTCGTTAGGATAAGTCATAAGTAAGATTTGTAGTAAAACAGTGGGAAAATGTAGTATTAGTCATCCAATATTCCAGAAAATAGCGCTCGACAAACAAAAACGCCGTTCTAAAATCTCCATGAAACTCATCCTCGTTATCCGTAATGTCTAATCGCTTTAAAGGTCATGTAAATGTGAAGATGAGACTAGAGCGCGGTGACCCACTAACCGGCTATCGGCATAATGAAAAATCACTGATCGGAAAGTTAGGGTTTCTCGCCATAAACCGAAAAAAAAAGAAACATGAAAAGTGAAAATTTAAAGTATAAAAATATAACCTTATCTGTTAAAATTCTTCCTATCTAGCTCAAGCACTAAGCATCGGCTATCGGCCATGGAGGACATCGATTTATTTTTCACTCTTATGGGCACAGATGCAGAGGAGCCGACCCTGGCAGCAGATTTTTCCCTGACTCTAGTTGTGACGTTGATGATCTAAGATATAGTAGCTACATGCGAAAATTTTCCATCGTATTTCAAGCACCCTCAATGGATAATTAGATCTTCAATTTACAAAAATAGTACATTATATATATATAATGAGTTATTCGTCATAGTGCCAAATGACATTTAAATTTCGAAAAACGTGAACATAAATACGACACAACACATTTTAATCTCATTTGACCTGTGATTGGCTTAGTACTTAAAACCGGTTTTTTTGTGAACGTGTAGTTCTCAACAGCAAAAGTTAAGTTAAATAATCAGAAAGCAGCAAACGAATAACTGGAGAAAATTTGCCTCAAATTTACAAAACAAAAATAAAATCCCTTAATGGGGCTTCTGAAAGAATAGGTCACAATATCACAATGCACAATTTAATAGTTCAGCAGTTTGACCGTTCTACCTCTTCATTTGAATGTTCCTTATTTAATCTAAAATTTAATGTTTTGTCCATTACTCAACCTATCATTTCCTGATCCTTCCCTCCACTTCACTCGCCTTCATCCAGTCTCAGTTACGCACTGGAATGTCGTGCAAATAGTGACTAACTTATGGTGACAGTTAAGATCATTATTTGACCTCCGCACTTTTCCTTCTGTAGTCTCAATCCTATTCTTTTTGCCACAGAGCCCTTCACAAATGGTTTTATTCATAATATCTCATTTACTTAATTCTTGCACCCTTTCTTATTTCGAAATAGATGAAAATCATGAAAAAAAATCCTAGTACACTCTTTTTCGTTATGACGTTAATTAATGATTCTTCTAATTTCTCTATCATTTGAAGATTTCGTTTGACATCATTTCCTTGAAGAAATAAGATATCGCATTGTTATTCCCCGCTAATGTGTAGAAAGTGGCAAAATATAATGCAAGTGTCAGTTTCCTTCCAAACTAATTCCAATTATTATTTAAACATTATCTCGAACTATTTAATTCATATTATCCATCAAAAGTTATTGCGTATGAGGTAGTCCCAGTTCGATATCAGAGGAGAAATTTAGCAAACAATACTCCAATTAAACAAACAATGGCATAATATGAGAGACGAAGACAACGAGGTAGCTTAGCATCTTCAGCCAAAATAGATGAGCTGTTAGTTTAGTCAAGAGATTTTCTTAACTAGAGAACCTAATTAGCACACCGTTTCCTCGAAATTAGTAGGGTATACCGAGCTAGGCGAAGAACGAATGTCATGGCATTAGCCATCTAGTGATTCTAGCAAATAATGACTCATTTATAACTGTGTTAGATACTCAAATAATAACCTAGGTCCTCTAGCCATTTGCGCTTAGTATCAAGTGTCTACGGATGGTGGACGCAAAAATAAACGTTATACATTTGGATGGTTCTTCGCTATTTCCCCTCATTATTATTATTCTCTAATATCATGCTTTTTCTTGCAAACAAACTCCACAAATGTATGCAACAGTTGGCAAGAAGTCAATTAGACAGTAGAAAATAACTACCAAATAGTTATGGTACTAATAATGCATCCTACTGTACAAAATCTAAAAATATCCACTTTTAAAATGTTTGGAAACTAACTAAGTGGCATGTTTTCCACCGAGACCGTCCAAAGCTTGCTAAAAACTGCTGCCAGCGTTACATACAAAATTTATAAAATATGCAAGTACTCTTTTTGATCAACATTTATCTGGTGAATTGTTGCAGATCTATGGGAGCTGGTGTATGTTGCTCACGAATCACTATCTTTATTTTAAACCTTATTATGCTGGTCAGTGATCGTTTCGCTTTATTGCCACTACAATAAAAATGCCCTCAAAACAAAACGCAAACACTCTTATCATATTCTCTCCAATAGTAATGTTGTTTCATTTAGGTAGTTTCTCTAGCTGTAATCGCCTTAGCTATTTGGATCCGCGTGGACAGTAATTTCGAGAAAGAACTTAGAAGAAATATTGAAGACGTGAGAGATCCAGAACCACTATCGGACATAAAATATGACATGCGAACAACAGTATGTTTACCTGGGGGTTATGCAAACCTATTCTATAAAATACTTCTAGAAGGAAAACTTAAAGAACTACGTATTATTCTTGTTTGGGTGTTGCCAAAACTCAACTGCATTTCAAAAAACTTTCGTTGCTGATAGGTTTGAAATAGTAAGGTAAATTGGTCCAAAATAAACACTTACAGATTACCGTTGTATTCTGGGTCATAATCGGTTTCGGTATCGCTTGTGCACTTTTGGGATTCACTGGTCTTATGGGATCAGCAACAAGGAGTCGCTCTCTCCTCGCTATTTACTTCGTCATGATGATAGTACTGGTGCTCCTTGAAATAGCAGTTGGGATATACGTTTTGGTTAAAAGGAAAGATGTAAGTATATCTGTAAGTCAAAAAAAAAGAGCTACAAGCTGCAATTTGACGGCTACATAATTGTTACAAACTATTGGGTCTAGTTATCAATTTGAGACGTCCACCACGCTAAAGAAGAATTTTTCTGAAAAGAATGCCTTCCAGGTGCGATCGACAGTAAAAGACTATGTTTTCTTTTCTTACCAATTGAGTTCACAAGACATTCAGACACTACAGATAAGGGTAAGAAATGTCCTATATTGATGTTTTCCATTTATACTGTAAAATATGATCTGCTCTACAGATTGCGTTAAAGTTCTGATAGCAATTAGGAAGCGATTAAAGTAACATTCATTTAATATTCGTGAACGATGGCGCAAATTCATCCGATTCTGTTTATCTTTCAGTGTCATGCGAAAAGCTTTGACATTAACTATTTACTGAAATATAGAACAGTACCAGAATTTTAAGATTGTAAATCCTTCACATTACAGAATCGACAAATTTGTGACACTCGAGTTCCAAAAATTGCACTTAGGATAATGTTTAGATATTAATAAAATATTAACTAAGAAGACGGTTCAACTGTTCCTAATCCCATTTTGAAAGGGTGGATTTGTTACTGAATTCATGAGATATTAGATTTTAACACACGAAAAATTAATGCCAACCACCATTAGAATGCAAGGTAACCCTAGATTTCAGTGGATCTCGAAGCCATTAGTCTTAGAAAATGAGAAAACATGAACTACTTAAGGTGATTTCTCAACATAAAATACTTCAAGGCTGTATTTAAAATGCCTATTATTGGATACAAAGATTCCCTTCTAAGTGCTGATTACTTTCGCTACTGTAAAAATTAAGATTTTAGCACTATCAGAACTTTTACACACAGTGAGAAATATTCGCCCCTTATGCGTTTGTCCTTCTCACTGTCATCTTTGCCTACTAGTTACACCTCACATGTTCTCTCCAAATGGCTTTCTTTGGTAAATATTTAGTCGAATATTTCAGTACGACTGCTGTGGTGCCGATAATCTTGCTAACAATCAATGCATCCAAGAACAGGTAAGTAAATATTAAAACGTGCGATAATATCTAAAAGATGTTGTTACCTAAGCAAAATTCATGCAGAACTAATGGTTTGATTCAGTGCATAAGCGTGTCAATAATTTAGGAACGTATTTTTAAATGACTAGCGAAGACTTATAAAATGTTTAAATTTTATGAGACAACTAAAATTAATCACTGTTACGTCTAAGGTTTATCTACTTATTAAGTAGTCATTATCTCATAACAAAAATACAAAATTATTTGGTCCTAACTATTTGCAAAATACTGAATGAATTCGGCCCTAGAAATACAGATGGCAGCCATATTCTTAAGGCACCTTAAGTGCAGCCTCAATGACATATTCCATGAACTACGTCACTAACTGGAATCAATCAACACTAAGAAGCAGATTGCATCTCTTCTCTTACTTCGCTCCGCTTATGTGTCGCGTGGACTGATAACGTGAAATACGTTATTGAGCCTGAATGCCTTAAGAATATGATCCCCACCACAGTGGAATCGCGCAGCGAGCGGCACAAACTGTGCGACATAGTAATCGAGTGCTAGTTTTTGCTCCGTTGCTAATAACTTCTTCTAGTGTAGATTTTACGGCTCTAAAAAAATAGGTTTATTCTCATTTTTGTAGTGGTAAAAAGTCATTTAATCATAATGATGGCCCATGAGGCTTTCTTTGCCGTATCAGAAAGATTCTTGGAATAGCACTCGAGTACTATCCTGCACAATTTGTGCGCGATCCCACTGTATGTATATCTCATGTCGAGATATTTTAATTGATTAAAAAAAAATTTTTAGGTGACCTGCTCCTCTGCTGTCTGGGATCGTTTGGACTTCACAATGATGATTTTTGGGATATCGATGCTAGGAGTGACCATCCTGCAGCTTTTCACTGCTCTTGTGTCTCTTCCAGTATTCGTTCACACAAAGGGGGATATCCATGAATAAATTCGTGCCAGAATATCAACTCGTCCTAATGACTACATAGAAGTTTCCTACAACAGTGGTATCAATAATTCATATGAATCAACAACAGTATTTTTTTCGAGTGAAAGAGTGCCCTCTGAACATAATGATCTACTACCTAAGCATTTGTAACACTAAGTATAAAACGAAATTGCTATATAAAAAGAAATTTGGAACAATTAAACTCCCATTCAATGCAATAACTACTGCTTAAAAGCCTTGATTTGTAAAATGTCACTGAAGTTTAGAAGTACAAGAAGTAAAATAGTAAAAGATTAAAATAGGAAATTCATGTGAAATTAAAAGTCGCAATATACTTCAAGTACAGTGATGAAATTATCGGTAAAAATTCCAGAGAAATAAGTGTTGAGTAAACCCTTTAAGCAATGATTTTCATCGAATGTGAACAGAGTTCTAATATTTGGGAAATGGGCCACTTTTTGCCAGCTTTCACGTATTTCCATTGAGTTCATGTTATGTCTATATTCTATGAAGACGTTATTCTCAATTACTGCGAGAACACTAAAAATGAATAATTCAGACGTAAACCCACTAGATTTTATGAAAAACAATGGGTTGATGAACAAGCGTAGTGTTCGCAAGCTGTAATTTAATGGGTTAAGCCCTAACTCCTTCGGAAGATCTGTCGGCCAAAGATTGGTCGACATCTAGTCACTGCCTAGCCAGCAGAAACGTTTCAACGCTAAATTGTTAAGACCTATTTTGAACAAAAGTAAACACTTCAAATGCCTATGGGTGTGCGATGGCCTGAGATGCCGAGCGTAGTACACTTACAGTATTGGCTTCCTTCCTCAGCTGTGTATTCTTTTTTTCCTATCTTTCTCATCCATTCCCACTTTAGAACTTTTTTTACCTATCTTTCACAAGTTTTCTAGATCTCTGGTGTTCCCGTGAGATGAGGACATACAATTTCGACACACCAAAATTCAAACTTATGACAATAAAATATTTTATAGTTCTTAGAAAGTATAATTTCTGGGGACGACTTTTCCTCTAGTTTTCACTACACAGGTAAATTAAACACCCTACTTCTTATATCAGCTTCGCCCACTCGTGATCTTTATTTTTCCAATGCCAATAATCCTATTACAAAACCGGATTTTAAATGAGATTTACAGCTACAAGGACTAAGTGTATACAATGAACGTCAGCGATGAATCTCTCCTTTAAAAAATCGAATGATATTATTCATCTGGAGAGAAGCGTTCTTTCCGAACATGACCAAGACAAATTCTGGAGGTAAATGGCAGAAATCCAATCTACATGCAAAAACTAGCCTTGGATTTGGTTCATTGACTGATTCTCACGAAGATTTTAAAGCTACCTAATCACATTCACCTGAGAATGGTTAGAACACAAAAGAAATATTCACTACTACACGATTGAACTGTTGATTCTCTTGGTGGAGATGCTTTCCTAACACAGAGAAAAGAGAAATCGATGAGAATTGACGAAAGGACTATATTTCCTACACTTTCGAATTCCCATTATACATATTCCACAACCGTTAACAATCAAAGGTCTTCTAGCAGTCCCCTTCCACTACAATTCATGTGGAACGGCATTATCCTCTAATAAACAATCTATCCGTTAATGTGTTGCATTGTCGTGTACAAATCGCAGAATTGCCCCACATAATAATGCCAGGTGCTACGTAAAAGCTCCCCTTACTGCCAAATACCTCGTTCTGAGAACCGCAGACCACCCGTTTGTATTTATGTACCACCTGATGCACTTGCAAGATAATGGTATTGATTATAGCAACAATAACTAAAACGAATGAACGTACCACTCCCACTGAAAGCCTTGATAAAAACAGTATTCTTGGTTACCCGGATTTTCCTAAACATTCTTTTTTAAACTTGATAGACAAGATTTATTTCGCAACAAAACATGATAAACATTTGATATGAGAAATTCGAAATAGAAAACTGCCCACGAGGAAGTTACCAATAAAAATGCCATACTACACACGTTACAGAACAATAATTTATTTTCTTAGGCGTCCAAATAGTAATCATATACAAAATTGAGTATAATTGCATTATTTCTGAGTATACCAGTTAGGTGCAGGGATGACAATATTTTTATGTACAAAAAATAATGTAGACCACTAGAAGATTTCAGTTATATCAACCCAAAACATGCAAATAGAAAAAGACAATAGACATCATCTTACACAATCGAGAAACACTTTGCAAAGAAGCTACTCAATCCAACTACATCCGATTTGTTGCAATTCACAGCCGTGGAAATGTCACTGAAAACAGTTTATGCATCTTTACTTTAGTCTGTTGCAGGTCGTTCTGCATACAAGGAAGCGGAAGCATCCGTTTACCTTGCTGGCAATTTAAACTATGTAAAAAGTAATCAACTTCACTTCAGACATCTAACTATTCACAATATCCTGATTACCTATCGAAGTGAAATAATTCATTTTAATTGAAGTTTCTCTTAAGTGACGGACCATGGGCATAAGTAGTTTACGAGATAGCCATACCTTGTTTTGAAATAAAACCACTCCTTAGAGTACACTACTTCAAAGAATATGGTCCTTGCTTCACAGATTCCCTTTGCAGCTAAATAACTTGCTGAAGAAGATTGGAATTATGTCGAAGAACCCATCTTTCCTGAATAGGCTTCAATAGTATTTCGGGCGCTAACTAGATGCAAACCTCTAATTCCGACATTAGTACATGACATTTCCACATAAAAACTAGAAAGCTTTGTATTTTCTCTATAATTTTAAAAAATATAATTGATGATTAGCTGTTGAAGTTTCGCTGGGGTACACTTTTACTATGCATCTCTTTTCATAAAGCCTGATTAAGAACTTTTTAGTTGACATCAGTCAATCGTCATTAGCTCGAAATTAAAAAAGTTAAATAGCTTTAGGTGAATTGATGTTGACTACTTAGAACAAATACCAAGAACTAATGCATTATTTGCATCTTAATTAACGCAAAATAACATTTGTTTTATCCTAGTGGTTAGAAAATCTAATTTTTAATTATTGGTTACCATAACAGTTTTATTCGTAATATATCTACGATATCACTCGTCAGGTTTAGAAGTATCCAAAATCTGTATCATCTATATTTATAGTTGAAAATGAGATGTTTCTTATTTGTTTGTTTGTCACCTCTCTTCATCGGGTGAGAGATTGACATTAGAATTAGACATCAAAGCTTATGGAAAATGCTAATTTGCTCTTGCTTGATTTAGTTACTTACATAAGTATATTCTATTAAATTAAGTTAAATGTCAATCATACCTCATTTTGGGTTGTCAGTGTGAATGTTGACGACCTATGTTTCGGGTGTTGTAGTACAGCACGACGGAGTACACAGTCAATCATCTTAAGCATAGATTTACTGTATTAATATTATATCATTTGAGCGGAGTTTCGTAGAACTTTGCCATAATTAAAATGTCTCAAGTAGGACACACCACATCAATTATAGGGTCAGCCGTCATTCGTGTGAACCATCCTAGACTAGAAAGGGCCGTGAAAAGAGAGTAATGAACAAGTGGCGACATGCCTCCACAAGCTCGAGAGCGAGGATTCTGAAATGTCTCTTATAAGTTTATTAGTAAAAATAAACAGACAAATAATGACATCAAGTTTGTAATAGTTTAGATGGCATATTTATAAAAAATAATTATGCACACCGTGCATATCTAATGTCAATTTCCTATCTATAATTATCAGGGGTACATATTGTATATTTACACCAATTAGCAAAATAGAATATCTATTTAGTAGTAAATAGGGGAATACACCAGGGAATACTGGCATGATTAATTCTAGATTCTACTTGAAAGCTTAGATTCAATAATCTAATTGTTCTTAAATGTATCGATTAGTACAAGTCTCAACATTCACCTCTTCATATTCATGACAAAAGTCCTTCATAGGTGAGGTAGCGTAGTAGGTAAGTGCCATGAGAACACATGTGACAGTAAAAATTCCCAGATGTGTTCCAAGGCGCCACACTGCGGAAAAATGACGACGATAAACATGGCTGTCACGACGGCGAAACAAAACTACTGACACCTGCAACTTATTATATGAATTCCATAATATTTAAATTCCTAATATATCGTTTTTTTAAACATATGCTTAGAACATATCAATTCACTGTGATCTCATTTGAGTTATGTTATTCTTTCTCCATTAAGTCATAAATAGGGAAAATTGTTTACCAAGCATATGGGCTTGTTTTAAAAGGAAAGGTTAACAAGATTTAAGGATCATAGGTAGATTGAAATTATTACTCACCACCATATAACTGAGAGTAGCAATGAGATAAAGAGAGAGTGGCAAAATTAGAGCAAAAGTAGCGACTCTGAGAGGCTCACGAAGACGAATATTCTCACATAAGTCTACCATCCATAAGGAAACCTATCAAATAGAAAACAACAAATAATGTACAAACATACAGTTTTTTTAGACTTACATCTAAGTAAAATTGAATTGTTCTCTAACTTTCGGTTACCTTACCTCAAGCTTCTTGTAGCTGTGTAGTAGAACGTATATCATTCCATTGCTGTCAAAATTCGTCTCACTAAAATTGAGAACAAAACAGTAACCAAGAGAGACTTGCAAAAAATTTAGCAATTCATCGCCCAACCTCGTAATAGCATAAATGCAGCATAGGAAGGCAATCATTACAATCCATCCTAGAAGAATGAAGCGTGTCACTAAACGCACGGTTAGACGAATCTAAAAGTATCTAGATTGGATTCGGAAGGATTTGTATGGCAACAATCAACTGTACTGTTCAAATAAACTGGTTCTTTAGCATGGACTAGCTATCTTTCCCTGGTGTTAAAGGACTAAACATATTAAACAAAGGATGCCATACTGCATTAAAGTCACTAATCTCTGATAATTTTCGCTTTATTAACCATCCAGTTATCTCCATGTCTATTACCTCTAAAAGGTTCACGTGTAGTGTAAAGAAATTTGGGAATAAACCCTCCAAGTTTCAGCACCCAATACTTTATGCATTATTTACTCACTGATGTCTTCCTAATTACAAACAATCTACTTACCTATAATGGTATAAACTAGGCTAAAACTACTATTTAGATCTACTCCACCATGTTTACTGCTTATTTCATCAAAAAGAATAATGATAACTTTGAACACAGACTATGAACCGAAAACTCTGGCCACTCGTGTATTTCTATTGGTCTTAATACCATCATGGAAAGATGAACATTGTGGAGAATAATAAAGAAGTCGTTTTTCGAGAAGTATGGAGGTTTTTCGTACATAACTTCTCTGTTTAATTTTCGTAATGGATGCTCATCTTGCATCCTCTAAAGAGTTTTGCAGAAGATGAGTGAGTAGTTAGCAAACCGACCTTATACTGAAGTGGTGATTTCACGGCATACCAAGTGAGAATGGCTATTCCACTATAACTTAGAGCAACAGCCCAATAGTCCAATGTTATACTTATCTGCAATTAACTAAGGAATTCAATAACATGTAAAAACACTTTACGCTACTTTTATGACAGGAAAATGGAACCCAAAACAGATCCAATAAGTCGTTAACAGATTAAAGCAATGAAAGCACATCTCTAGAAGTAAGTCTAACCTGCAATGGTTCTGGATAATCGTGGGTACGCGCGGTACATCCCAGATGTTCATTCTCGCAATCACTCATAGCGGCACTGACGAGGTACACGAGAGCCACCATCGATGTTGCCATATCCGCGAGGCTGCGATTCGTCACCAACAAAAATCGCTTCAGTGGAAGTTCTCCACGATGCACTCCAATATAGATGATGACCAGAAACGTAATATTGGCTATAAAAACAAAAACTTGTACTTACACACTATACAGCTAAAGATTAACTGTAACAAACTGCAATTTTCATCAAATGTCAATTTCTCATCAATGTTCATACATAACAATTTGAAAGAATAGTGCTTTTCTGACAAACTGAAGTTGCAGTAAGCAGTATTATTTTTCGTATTTTATATTGTAGTTGCTCTCTTACAATTTATATGTAGAACACTTACATAGAAGAGCCACTGAAGCACAGATAAGCATGGCGATGGAGAGCGTTGATAGAAGATTATCCACGAAATCAAAATAAGTAGATTCGTCACAGTGGGAATAGTTCATGGGAATTCGGTAGACCATCTGCTATAAATACAATATAAGAAAAACAAGTATATATGTAAATTTAGTAGATGAGTCATTTCACAGTTCCAGCACAATTAATTGCTTTAGCTAATTAGCAGAGAACAAATTAATAATATCATAAGAATGTTTGGTTTAAAATGAAGATTGACTTTAGCAGAAATAATGGAACACTAAAAAAGGGGCATCACTGAGGTATAATCAAGTTTTAAAAAGTAAAAAGTACAGCAGACAATCAATTATATAAAAGTTATTCTAAACTAAAACTCTTTTAAGTGAAAATAAATTATGGTAAGCTTCATGATAGTTCAATAAAAAGAAGTTTGGCAAAACCATCGATAATTTAAGGTCTTCCTAAATTCTCACGTCCTGTTGAATAGAAAGAGTGAACGGCTGTTTTCAGCATCTCTGACATGAATACGGAAAGCAGAAGGCGGAGAAAGATAAAAAGTAAAAGACAGATCTGATGACGCAGTGTCAGATAGATGTTCAGAGAGAATGAGAGAGAAAAGAAATAAAGCTGAACAATTAAATAAGTTATTAATGAGCAATACTGGAAATATTTGTAATCTTATTTCTTGAGAATAAAACATCATACTCTAGATTAGAAAGGAAAACTTATGCTCAGACATAGGTGGAGTAAATAATAAAGAATATGTGATTTTTTGTCATTTATCATATTTTCTCTTCACATTTAACTGGATCTTTGCTTGTTTCTCCTCAATAATTCTTCCGAGAGATCCGGCTATCATTTACCTATAACTATGATCCTGTGCTCTAAATGGGAAAATTACGAAAATTTTGAAAATCGTCACTTTCCAATCTGTTAAAATTAGCACAAGCAGGAAATATAGAAATTAAACGTCCCGAAGATGCGAAGAGATGAGCACTATTTTAACGAAACACCCTTTCTTGACGAGTTTATCTCTCCCATTTGCAGAGTTGACTGGTAAAAAAAGAAACAATTGAGGTCCAGTCAATGTGTGAATGTGAAACGTTAAATTAGGATAAAAGAACGATCTTTGATTTTCTCAACTGATAGCGTAAAAGATTTCAAATAGGAGAGAAGGAAAGCCAAAAGTATATCAAATACAATAGTAGAAATTGTTGCAGAAGTTAACTGGGAAGTGGGACTGAAGAAAAGGTGGAATGTGAAAAGCGAAATTCAAGCGGAAAAGTACAAGTGAGTGAAAGTTTTGTAATCTAAATGAGAAAACAAGATGAGGAAATATGGTTAAATATGGAAGATAATTGGAAATAGAGAAATTGTATAAGCAATACCCAAACAACTTGCGATAATTGTGAAGTTAACTATTAATCAGAAAAGGAGTGGAATGAAATAAAGATAATTAAAGGAGCACTATGGAGCAGAAGAAAATAAACAAGAAGGAAATTCAGCGAGACAAATTCGTTCGATTGGACTATTTACGGGTATACGATAATATAAACATTATGTATACTGTTTATGGGATACAAAACTTCTTCACTTGAGGTGAATAATTTCTGCAAAACGAGCAATTCTATTGCACAAATGGCTCTTAACGGATATGAAATTTTAAGGCTTAGTAGCAAAACTCTAATTTACTTTAAAGGATGACTTTATGCGTTAAACTCGCTGAACAGATTATTAGCTGCCAGTCTGAAGTAGACTAGACTAGGTGGTGAACTTTTAAAAAATCAATATAATATAGGTTTAAATATGACACCAAGAAATATTATAGTATCCATAAACATTTCAAAAGACTGCTAGAAAATTAATTATATATGTAATTGATGTCTGTTTATTAAATTTTAATTACGTCACACATATATATGGGCTATTTCCACTGCTAATGGGAACTATGTTTAATATGACGGACCCCACATACAAATATATGCATACATGAAAGTACATAATTTCGAATAACTAGGCAAGGAAAAACGAAAAATATAGTCAGAAGTGACAAATTCAAATCGTGAACTATTTCTCAAATATTAACTACACTGATGTCACTGTTACCGTATAATTTTTTTAGCATATGGTAACCTATATTTTAGGAACAGTTTATCCAATAATGCAAAAGGTTTTGACAGTCATAATAATTTACTATTTTGCATTAATTAATACCTTTCGCACCTAAGTCGTTGGATTATTTAGTGTGAGGATTTGTTATGATTCTGAATTATTATACATTTGTCATGCAAAGCAACAGTAATATCGTAGAAACTCAGTTGTACTTAGAATGTAGTCGATGTAAAGAATAATGGCTTAAAGATGTAACAAAAGCTGACAGGCTTTCACATGCAATTCGTTACATTTGATCTGGAATGTTCCAAACAGAAGCAACAGAAATTCGCCAAAAACAGTTGATGAAAAAATCACATGGGCAGTCCGCGCGAATGTTCTAGCTCTAAGATAAATCTCCCGGGTATTTGTCATGTATTGAATTCATCTGTTTGTAACTGGTTTCGCATTTATTAAACTGACTTCACACAAAGAGAATAATATTAATAAATTGCATGGAATTATGTAGATCAGACATAGAGCACTAATGAATTGTGGTAAATATCAAGGCTAGAATATTTTGCAGTCTTGAGTGTACATTAGTCAGCTTCAGTCAGAAAAACTAGTGGAGAGCTCAACTTGTATGGAAGCATTCAATGCGACTTGTGTGATTCAGTGGGATTCTTTCTTACAGTATAAATCACAAGTCACGTCCTGAAACAGGACACAGTCTCATCTTAAGCTTACCGCAAAGTACAAGCGACTTGTGCTTAAGAGTGGTTATTTGCGAAACAGAGTTCTACTATGGTTTCAGCTTACACTTCTTTTGTACTACCACACCTAAGGTTTTAACAGCACAATATTTTGCCAGCAACGAATTAGGTACACGTGAATCTAAACGTCTATTTTCACAAGGAAACTATATCATTTCGATAAGTTTCTATTTTTCTCAATTATATATTGTGTATCCTGAAAAATTGCTATTGTTCAACTTTTGAAGAGAGGTCAACCAATTAGTGAATATAATGGCATTTCTACTTAACAGGAACATAAAGTCGAGAAAACTGTTTCAGCATAAAAGTAATTAGCTGCAGTGGTAGTTAACCTCTCATTTGAAGAGAACGATGATAACATAAAGTAGAGGTACTATTCATTTGTAGATAGTGGTTGTTACTCTTAAAATGTTCGAGATCCTACAAATACGAACGTTAGGTGATTGGGTCTTGGAGCACCCTGAGATGTCCTGTTCTCATAGATAATGGCATATTTGTATATCTAGTGTTTAACATGTATACCTAAAGATTTGTATCTTCTCTGTCCGTACCTTTTTGATCACTTGCAGAAGATGTTAATGTACCGTCTTGAAAAAACAACGGTTATTAGTACAAAACACCCAATTTACGTAGAATGCACTAACGTTAAGTATGTCGGATTTTCAGTGCTCACAATCGTATCAAGGGTATAATTGAAAGATTAAACTGTTTTCACTCAAAACATAAATTTGAATTCCGACAAGATATTTCCGCACCAAAAGTAGGTTGATTAGGTTCAGAACTACGGAAAAATAGTAGCCTTCTGGAGGGAACTTCTGAAAGTGAATGAATGTGAGAGAAATTCATTGCAGTACTTTAATACATTTAATTGGAACGTGAAACCAGATAGTGCAAACTTCGGACTCCGTCATAAATAACTTTTGTTATAAACAATTATAATAATTGTTTCTTTTATAGCGTTCCTTTAAGAAAACAATGGAAAGAAGTAAGCCTTTTTCAATCCGCAGTTACGCACATTCATGTGGAGCATACCAAGTAGTTATGTCACCTTTCTCAACAAAGCACGAAAAAATTACGAATAAGTTGCAAATTTTCGTTAGAACTGTAGACTATTTATCTCTTTCTTATTTCTTTGTATTTGTGCTTGCAGAATTTGTCAGATTAAATACCTCATTAAATGCGACTATTTTAAGCCGAAACAGCAAAGAAAGAGAAACGGCAGCTAAAAAGAATAAATTTTGATTGTTTTGGCTTGGCTGTGATCGGTCTCTCCATGATAATTGCGTTTTGCGAAATTGCAAAGGGGAGCTGTTGGTGACAGAAACATCAGTATAATCATTCACTAAGCCTGTAAACAATTTAGACACATCTAAAAATACTTTATGATTTTTTGATGATCTTGTTGAAAATATCCTTGTCGTCAGACATCCCATGAGCACATATAGACACATATCTTTAGTATTAAATTAAATTAACTGTTGTTTGCTCTTTTTTGAATCTTGTGGTTACTGGTGAATAATCACTAGGTAAGGTGTTTTTTTCAGTAATGACATCAATTTCAATTAACTACTTTTAATTTTCTCATCGTTTGTTTTCTTGACAGTTTTAAAAACAAGTAAATAATGAGGAAAAAGATCGCCTAATAGTGAATTGCTACCCTAAGACACAGGTACAGGAAGAAATCGAAGTCAGTGGCGTCCGGTACCGTATCAGCTAAATAACAAAGCATGCTGCACAAAATGCTGCCTCTCGATCAGGTATGAAAGTTATAACATGTTCAAGAAAATGACAAGGTAACCAAATTCGTGACAATTGGGCAACAACCATCCAATTTCATAGAATTGGATGTGCGTGATTACCGCTTTTCATCGTGGCCACAAGTATGTGTTTACGAGAAATGCCACTGGTGACACAATCTTTCAAAGAACGTAGTGTGGGAGTGACTAGAAATTGGTATTGAGATTGAAAATACATTACAGAGAACTATCTCGTATGAATCCCAGTCAATAATAAGCATGAGAAACCAGAGTCGTTTATTGTCACATTCAGGTTTCGCCGGCAAAATTTTGAATATTGTTTATAATAGTATTACTCTGAATTAAGAATGCATGAAAACGCGAAAATTTCTCAGTACTGGGGCTAGAAATCTTATTGCCATTTAAAAAGAGCCATATAAAACATCCTAGTGAGATACAATAGGAGTTTTTTTTGGTGGAAATCCACCGTCAACGGCTAATATTGTTTAATACTATAGCAGATTTAAGTCAGAACCTGCATTAGTAGAGTAACTAATAAAAAAGATTAGGAGTAATCTTATGACGGTCAGCTGTAATAGTGAGGAAGATAGAAGATGCCGATTAATGTCAAATGGAAAAGATTGGACATCGTGCTGTTGAACTTCTTATTTTGATTAACTAGTTCATCGTGTTAACTCGAAACTGAACAAAAACGTCGTGGTAGCGATGGCTGTTTCCTGCAGAAAAAAAAGGTGCTATAAATGAATTTATCCCAAAATTACCTCGAGTTGTCCATTTCCGGTATTTGACGAGAATAGTATGAATACGTGATAGCGAGGAAATTTTCCGAGCTGGTATCAGCCATTAAATTGGTGATCAGCAAGGTAGCCAAGTGGAAATCAAACAGAAGAGGTGACGAATTTTCTGGGTAATTTAAGTTATCTTTATTTCCCGATAATAATGAAGACCTATAGGTGATCTTCTATACTAAAAGTGTTTGTAAATGAAAACATCTCCTGGAATTAATTTTAAATAACAGATTATTTATCCAAATCCTCTTAATATAATTATTCAACTGCCATTTGTTTTCCTACGTAGTTTAATGTAGATTACTAACTACTAGTTAACGACAGCATATTTTAGAGAGAGTGAGAGCAATCAAGTACGTGTCTTCAGTAACAAATTATGAATTCGTTAAGCAGGGGAGTGCCTTGAAGATAATTTTAAATATGATGAGAGGAATCAAAAAGGAAAGGTTGTGAATCACTAACATTGTGTCTCCTGGCTTATTTGACATGAAATACATCCCTTTTCTAATCATGAACTGTGAAAATATATACAAATTCTTCGTTTAAATGGTGTTTTCAATAATTTTGTCATCTTATGCATTAAATGCTCCATAATAAATGCATCAAATACATCAAAAGAGTAGGTGTTTACAATCTCAAAAGCGGTCGGCCTAATAATAAGATGCGAATTGAGGAAATGACAACCAAGGAACGTTTCAGAAGGAAGAGAAACCTAGAAATTTTTCCGGAATACTTCAAACGATTTCAAGATCAAGTTGAGCTAACACTGGGGGATAGCACACATTAATGCATAAATGTTATATCGACGTTGCCTAATTTTGGGTTTTCAAACATGAAAACAATCATTGGCTTAGACTAAAGGCCTCCATTTAGTTATACATAGTAAACCCTCTCTTCTTCCGCCAAATCGCTGTGGAGATGCAAAATTTCGAATTTTTCAAGGTGCTCTGCAAACATAAAATGAGTGGTGCATATATGCATAAATGAATGATCCAGTAGTAAAAAACTTAATATAAAATAAATACTGCTAAACGTACTATATCCACTGGGTGTCTTCATTCGACGAAATATGATATTTCTGTCTTGACTAATTTGGTTATGAAAATATCTCATTATGAAAAGTAGTAGAAAGTAAATCTGGAATCATGAATACCTAGTGTATATCTGAATTTCAAAAAATGCTAGGTTTAATTTTTAGTACTTTCTATACTATCTTAGGGTGATGTAGTAAAAGGTCGAATTTGTTACCGTTGCTGGAGCATTGATGATGTGAGCGAGATCCACTCCATCATTGACCAAAACACCTTTCGGTAGCAGTGGAATTTTAATTAACTATAAAATAAGAGCTATTTGTCATAAATAACTGTAACCACTACTTCTTTCTCAAAGCATTAAACCGTTGTGGAATGGAGCTAGGAAAAGGATAGGCATGAAATAACCTCAAAGATGCTTCGGTGTAGCAACGAGAGAGAGACCATAAAGTTGGCGAACATCCATGACAACCACGAAATTACGATGATAATGACGCCTTCCTGCGTAATATTTCTGTCACTTCAAACTTTTTGAACTTACCTCCTCTTCTTTCATCATTGTCTATATCATTATCTGCTATCATATCTATTGTAAATATTATTGAAGTTCCAGTTCAATATTAGATACTTGTTTATACAAATTTTTAGGTACGAATCCAATAAACAAGTAAAGTTTAACTAATCTTGGATACAAAATTCCTTGGGTAACTCACATTTTTGTAAGAATTGAAAAGTGTCAGCGAAATTAGGATACCAATAAGCCCAAGAAAGCATTCCACAACTGAAAACAAAGTATTTAATAAACTAACAAAAACTAGTTTTATCTGGATATTTAATAAGATTTCAAATTAACAAGGATTATTTAAGAATACGTCATATGGTTAACTTTGATGAAAATTCAATCTACCTTCCCATTGTAGATAAGTGGCAGTGTCCACTTGCTTAAAGTCACCTTCATTCATAGTCAGGAAAAAAACGAAAACACGTCCCAAATAAAATGTTGACCAAAAAAGTGAGTAAAGAGCAGAAAAATGGAAAAGCTTCTTTTTAGAAGATTTCATCTTCTAGTGTCTGCAAAATTAGAACATGACGAGATTTTGATTGCCAATTACGAATACTTCCATTTACATATCTTAAATCCTGCTGCATTTCAACACTTACAGATGCTTAATTATGTGAAACTCTGAATTAAAAGTTTCATAATAATGTTCACGGCTGTTTTGTAGAATTCAAAATCGTCATACAAAATACCTTTATAAGAACATAAAACTGATAGCTTTAGAAAATAAGTGGTGAAAAATAAAAATAGCAAAAAGATGAGATGAAAAAGGGATGCTTCGTCAAAAGTGCCTTGCTGTGAAGCTCATCCATTGCTTTTTTTTCAACAGTTGCTTAAAGCATCCGATAGAAATTACTAAATTAATCACAAGATAGCGTGCGAGTTCCATCTTCCGAACTCTCACATATTTACAAAATTTAAAATACCCTTAATTATTATTATGAACAATTGACAAACAAGCGCTTCCTATCAGTGGTTCGATATAATTAAGAGCTTAGGAGAAGAGAACATGACTTAAGATTCTAAAAGAATGTGCAGAAATAGTGGAGATTGAAACCAACAAAACTCATTAACTATTCAAGCGATGGGAAGAGTTTAAAAAACAACTTAGACACTCTAGATTCTACTAGCTGTTGAAAACACCTTTTGTGCTTAGCAGTATGTTAGGATATTGGCTAGATGGTTCATCTTCGAAATATGCTCTACTTAATGCAGTGCGACCAAAAGCAAGTAATCAGTAGGCCTCCTTGTCCTTATTTATGAAAATTTTCCTGCGCAGAAAGAGCAGTGTTTATGTAGATCAAATTTAATAGGTGCTCAACAAACAAAATTCAACAACGGAATATAGTAGTTTTTATATTGTATAAACGAGTATGTTGAAAGTGAAAAGAAGGAGAATGTGGGTTTAAAACCACCTGATGAGCACTGAGAACTCTTGAATTGAAAATAAAATTGGTAGGAAATAGAAGTCTACTGCGCCAAGATTTTATCACTGCATCAAATCCAAACTCTTTACGAGAAACCAGCCTATGAGTGAGTAACTAGTGCCTTCAAAAACAATTACGCACGATTGGCTCGATGGCGTCATTATCTCAGCGAAACATGACCAGAAGACGTTTCCACTAACGGGAATAGTTTTGCTTTCCTGAGAAATTGACGGCTGCAGGTTTATAGGATCGAGTTATGTCATAAAACACTTAAATTTACTTTATTAGTAGAATTCTATTAATTTAGTAGTTGTACGTAATGTAATTCTTACGAGGTTACATGTTTAACGTCAACTTTTCAGTTAAAAGGTGTCAGTAATTCTTAACAGAAAAGATAGTACAAAAGCGAGAATCCAGAAGAGCCCTGTACGCTATAGTCACAATGACCTGTCCAGAAATACTTCCATGGCCGATTATTCGTTAACAATATGCTACAGCGGAATAATCGCTGTTTCGGCGAGAGAATACGCTCTTCAAATGTGATTCCTGAGAATTAAAGGATCAAATTGTCAGATAGTAGAACTAAGATATGCGATCATCAGCACTTATCGAAGGGAAGGAAATATCCAGTGGTTGGACACAATAAAGTTCAAAAATTATACTTCTCCGAAGAAATAGTAGTATGCATCACAGGAAAAAAGAATTATAACATTTCAAATTTTCATACGATTTTTGGAATAACTTCCAGCCCGTCGAAGTTTTTAATGACACCTAGCGAAAATGCATTGTTAAGTGATTGACGGAGATAGTATATAGGTTTAAAAACAACCTACTATTTGTTTTAACGCTTCAGCGCACGTATAAATTAACAATTCGGCCAACGAAACAGAGAATAGACATTTCTCATACAACGCCATGAAAATGGCTTCTGAAGGCCAAAGCATCAAACATGGCTGATATGACGATATCTTAACATACAAAACGTGTTTTTGAACATTCTGATTCACTCTCGTACAAAGTGGGACTTGCTGAGAGATTCCTATTTATCAAATCGGTTTCCCTTCAGAATTGTTCATCTGCAATGCAAAACTAGTTGAAAACAACTTCATCCTTACGGGAATTGGCTAACCATTTCTACCAACGTCTCTGAACCAGATACGAAATTGAACGTATAACGACGACCAATATCTCTACGGGAAAAAACCCTGCCTTGTTTAATACCGGCATTTCTAAGCCTACTTTTAAAATTACTGAATTATTATTGGCTCACTAAAACGCTAAGCCTAATCATGTTCAGTACACCCCCCAGTACCATACAGTATTCATCTAAAGATTAGAACACTTGAGAGAATTACTTATTACACACTCTATAGCTGCTATGACAATTTATCTAATGTGATCTTCAGACCAGCTAACATTTCAATTTCCAGCATTAATTTTGAATTTTATTAAATTATAGAGGTTGAATCTATTCATAATTAAGATAAATTATAATATAACTGCTAAGTGCATTTTTCGTTCACAAAAGTTTGTGAAGGGACACTTCCAAAGTTTATCACTAACTGCCGGCCTCAGCTAATTACTTTACAAAAGCAAATGACCCCCAAACATTTGTTTAACATTTTACGAGAATGACTCTCATTTTATGCTTTTATTTATATGAAGCAAACTAGTCGTTCTGTGGTCTCAATAGTACCGGTTATTACTATTGTCTAGAAGAAAATTCCTAATTATTGTTTTTTGTTACTACGCCCAATTTTACTTATTCTTTATTTGATTTTTTAAAGATATTTTATATTTAAACTCCTTTTACTGTGAATGCAATCTTCTTCAGGAAGTCATTTTGATAACCTGTCACTCTATGGTACATTCATAATATTAGTGTTACATGGTTTGACATATTGAATGCGAATATTTTCAAGATATTTTATTGGCCACATAAATAAAGATGCATAATTAAATACATCGTGGAATTCTTATTTCTAACAAATGATTTTTTTAGATCCCGTAAATTGTTTGTTTTCATCATCAATACCATTGCCCTAAAATAATATTGCACATAAAAAGATCAGTGCATAAATTTACATTTTTCAATGACAGCTAAGCTAATCCGAGAAGACAAAAAATCAATAGAGAAAACAAAAGATGCACGGAAAATGGCTAATGATAAGCACATTCCTTCTAATTTGATACATAATTGTATAGTATCACAGCTAGAACGACAATACCAGTTCCAAGCACGAAATATGAGCCAATAAACACATCACTAAAAATGAAACACGAAAGAATGACGACCAAAATAATAGAAATGGCTGATGCGAAACTCTTGTGCAGGTTATCAAGATGTTTCATCACAAGTGAAATATAGACTCCGCCGAAAGACAAAAACCCTATAATGTCTAATTCTAAACGGGGACAAACCAATTCAAACGAACTGAAGAAAGATTAAACCGTGAACAAGCATGTAGCACCAAGATGGAAGAAATTCGGTGCGGACCATAAACTTACACACCGATAATAGCATATACTTTATTTGTATATCCATAAAAGAATCCACGCTCATAAATAAGACTGCGTTCAGTGAAACACCCAAGAGCAGCATGAACCTAAAATCTGCGCTGTTTAAGCTCAAAAATCAAATGGCCTAGAAAAGTTCATGAGAGCTGAAAACATACGCACCACGCCACAACTATACATTTGTAAATTCCTAATCCAGAACGGTGTCGAACCACCATCTTTTAACATCTTCTCAAAATAGACACCTAGAACTTAACTAAGATGAGCAACTTTCATATATAAAGAGACCACCAATAAAACAAAGTAGGAGGAAAAATTAACCAGCAAACCCGGCTGTTACGCATGTTGCAAGTACTGCTGTGATACCTTTAAAGTAGTTTTCTTTTCTGTCGGTTGGTTGAGAACTTATATTATTCATCTATAACAGGATTACCTTGAGAGGTTAAATAATCCTTTTGAAAGTTGTGTACAGGCTTAGGAATGCAAATTTGAACTCATTCAGCCTACTTTGTAGATGAAAATTTTTTTTATAGTTACTGAAATTTTTTTAAACATTGGTAAGATAGATTGCTTAATTTTAATGAGAAAATATGGATGAGTAAGAAATTTGAGGTGACCTGTACTGTAGCTACTCCAATAAAGAGAAGAAAAATCGCCACCCATCGAGTAACAGAAAACCTCCTTCCTAAGAATAACATCATGAACAGAGCTGTTGTAACTACCTTCAACTGGGTTGTCACCTGCAGTTATAAATAAATAAATGTTTATTATATAAAGATTGGTAAAATAAACTGCATAAATGAAATCACACCTGATATAATCCAGCCTCAAGATTGGAGAGTCCAATGAAATCTAAATTGTTCTGAACAGCATAAGCGAAAGAAGGAACACTCATTTTAAGAAGTTCCCACGGTGCTCCAAAATAGTACTTCCCAAGAAGCTAAGATTGATTACATATAGAAGATATAAAAAAGAAAATTTGCGAAAAAAAGAAAATACTCACAACTCTAAATTCAATACATTTATAATGAGATTCCTTGAACATCATGAACGTGGATACTATCAGTTTGACAATTTCGGCAGAAAACACGACAGTGGTCGCGGCGTATAACTATATAAGTAGATTTTTAAAATAATATCGATTAGTATTAAGCTATATACGTAAGTACTGTAATAAATAGCATACCTCCATTAACAATAACCAACCTCATCAACTGGTACCCTACTTCTCGTGTAGCGTACAGTGAGTGTGTATCCAGTCCATAGAAAAGTCATTGTTACAATAACATAAAGTTTGAACAGAATTTCCCTCAACTTATTAGTGTCTGTAAAATATCGCAATTTTTTCCTTCAAGAGGATAGACGCTATGGAATAGTAAAAAAAAAGAGCACTTTTCTACATCACTAGCAGTTGATTGAGCTGCAACACCATAAACTAATTACCTTCAGTATTTTTAACAGTTTTATTGTGTGTGGGAAGTAACATGGCATTAGCATCGTCGTCATTAGTACCCATTGAAAACCTATCTAAAAGAAGTGATATTTAGGTAAGTAAAAATTTAAGGACAACATTTAACGCAAATAATGAGTAAGCAACATTAATCATGATATAGTAGGAAAACCTATTGCATTATACGTCATTTAAGAGAATAGAATGTGACAAAAGCATCACTAAGAAATTCTAGCGCTATCACTATATCTGAAGGATATACAACCTCACGTAGTATTAAAAATATTCGAAATCTTGCTTTCATAGAAATTTTATAAGATATAAATTTAGAGGTGAAAAAGATCCAGAAAATTGCCATTTAATAATTAAAAGCTATCAATGTGTTAGAATATCTGAGATAGTTACACCTAATCTTTCGTCTCAAACACGACGTGAACAACCAAATCTGATATTAATACAGATAAAATAGTGTTTAGCCAATGGAAGATTATACAAAGAGAGGATACTTTTGAAAATTGATGCTGGAAATTTTAATGCTAACTGTAGTCCGCAAAGTCAACATTTTGAAGGAATTACAGTTTTAAGTTTTACTATTAAACTTGATATAATTGACTTCATAGCGAATACCGTATTTTTTAAAACAATTTTTATAAATAGTTATCATTTCCTTCTAACACTTAAAATTAAAAGATAGGTCTATTTGACTTTTTGATGGTTGTTTTATCACGACTAAAACACATTCTACCATCGCTTACGATTGATGAGCACAAACATTACAAACCATACCAAGTATAACTTAATAAATTATAACAGACATATAAATATCGTATTATTTAAGAAGTTCAAATAGGCACAAACATGTTAGATTACTTAAAAAAACTGCAGACTAGTTTTTTTCGGTAACAGTACAAACACAGTTTCCAGCTGGTGCTACGTATTGTGGTAAACACCTTAAGGGCATGCCCACAAAATGCAAATGAAGGTTATTGTAAGCCAACTGGGGTTAAGGAATTAATAGTGCAAAAACCCTCACCTAAATGAAGGCCAATATATCCATCTAATTAATAAAAAAATGTAAAGCTGTTATAACAGTCATTTCGAATTATTCAAGCGAGGCAATTCTATGACCAACAAACTATTTGAGTCTTAATCTAAAACGTTAGAAAATGACAGGTGGTAACCGCCATAGCACAAAATGCCAATACGATTGATGCTATTCACCATCATATATACAATCCATTATAAACCTGTCTTGTGAATTTTCATGGTGGTTACCTCCATTGCCAAGGTTAGACGGATTTATCTGTAACTGGGAATTTATTCGGCATCCTCAAAGAATCCTCTAGCCTTTGTTCTGAGTCAAAAAACGTGTCCACATGTCAAAGTAGCGGCTCCAGCATGTCGCTCTCTCGTCCGTATATCTTTTACACGGCCTCTCCTCTATTTCAGTGTTCTCTTGCAGCTTTCCACGCATCTGCGTCCATGCTCCGTTTCCATTGCCTGTTGGCCGTCAGTCTACCCATCCGTCTCCGTTTTCCTATCGTACTTATCTAGTATTCACCGTTTTCTCCCTTTATCACTTCCGCTGAGAAATCGATCAAGTATAGTTTGCTTAGTTCATAACACCACCAACATCAGCGACTTACCTTCCTTTATCACATATGAACAATCACTTTATCATACTATATTGATTAACGTTAAAATCTCCACTTTGTAAAGAAGTGATTATTTCCACTAAACCATGTTCCTTCTTTAATAGCCCTCTTATTACCCTTCGTAATTCTCTCAATTTCACTTAGAAATAACAAAATAACATAAATGTTTGCTTTCAGTTAATCTCATTAATATACTACAGAAACAAATTATTGAACAAATTTGATAGATCTGATGAGTATTCAGATGAAATTTGATGGACTTAAAAGTAACATTACAAAACATCTCGGATGGAAACAAGGCAAGAAATTTTTCAGATCTTCGTTTTAACCTAATAAGTCGACTGAAGCATCTTAGAGTGCAATGATTATTTGATCAAGTTTAGATAGGAGTATCAAAAGTAAGGACTTTCTTCTGGCAGAATAGGTCAATTTTCAAACAGGATAGATTATAAACTATAGTGTAAAATAAAACATTAGATAATTTGTTATGACTTTTCATCAAGTATTCCAAATATATTTTAAAATGATATTATATTGAAATATACATATATAAAAGAGCAGGAAAAATCTAACTTTTATAGGCGACGAGGACGAAAATTGGGCAAAAAAAGCTATCGACAATCTCATGAAGAAATTACTTAAACATAATAAGGATGCCCTCCACAGTCTAGAATTTGCTCTACAGGTAACACTTTGCAGAAACTAAATAGGTTAAGATATAACATGCTATGCAAACTAAGTCAAAAGAAATCGCTATCTGATCTATCGCAAATGGGTCAAGTGTCAAAAACAAGTATACATATCTTATACATAGAAAAATGTAGTACTACCTTTCGTTGCTAGTAAAATCTATCCAGTATATCTCAATGTTTCATTTAGCTATTTAGTGCGAAGGAAAGCAACCAACAGAATGCGTTACCATACCTAGATCACTTGACGGTCGATTACAGATATCACATCGTAAGGTACGTTAAAACAAGTAACGAAAGAATCTATTATGTGAAGAGATATTGATGGAATAATAAATGCAGAAAGATGTGAAGCTGTAAAAAAAAAGGAAGGACGCATTCTGCAGGCTCTTCCCCATGTTATTTACTGTCGTGTCTATAGATGGCCAGATTTGCAATCTCATCATGAGTTAAAAGCAACCGAAACATGTCGGTATGTGGTGAAATTATGATGAATATAGGAAAGATTAATAAAAAAAAACAATGAATTACTAGGTTTTGCTATGATTCTGGACAGAAGGATATTTGCATTAATCCATACCACTACATAAGAATAGAAAGTGCAGGAGTACTACCACCGGTATTAGTCCCGAGGTAAGATACTCATAATATAAAAAATAGCATAGAAAAATAAAAAGATGTGAACCATCATAAAAATGGAAAATGCATTTTTAAGATATTCTGAACTACCTCCACCGGATATGCCACCATCTCTTCGCCGGCTACAGGCTATGGAGGCTAGTGGATCACGTATGCCACAAAATGTTGAGATTACCGGACTATTCAGGTAGTCAGCAAAACAACTATCCATAGCTCAAATTTCTACTAAAACGCGATTTTAACAGTTCCAGTAAATCTCACTTCAACCAAATGTCGGTGGAAGATATGGGTACTTCTTACTGTATACCACCACATGTGCAGACTGTAGCGGTAGGATAGCAGAAAAGTAGAAAAAGAAAGGAAAGGAAAGTCACATAATATTTAAAGCATAAATAAAGTATATGTCCAGGTACCCTACGTAGAACATGAACACTGGGCTACAATCAGTTATTACGAGATGAATACCCGAGTGGGAGAACAGATTAAAGTAGGATCTTATTTCTCATTATCAAGAACAATGAAAACTCATTTTTATATAACCTAATTACAGGTTAAATCCCCGACTATTTACATAGATGGTTATACTGATCCAACGAATAACCCGCAAAAAATTAGTCTCGGACTTTTCTCAAATGTTAATCGTAATGCCACAATTGAGAATACGAGAAGACATATTGGAAACGGTTAGTGAAACTAAATAGGTTACAATAAAGAAGTGCTGCTTCCTTTAAATTATCTGCTAAGCCTTATCCCAATAAACTACGCTAAAACAATATTAACAGTTCAAAAATGAGCATATATCGGCTATTTTTCCTACTGTTTGATATTTTCATAAAATATTCTAATAAACGGAAGAAAGGGGACTTATACGATATCCTCAAAAAAAACTTTTTTTCGGAGTTTTCATAATCTCTAGGTCAACAATACGTAAGTAACATACAGCATTCGTATTAAAGAATTAAAGAATGTATTAGTTTATTAAGCAAATAAAATACTTACTATTTTTCATGCTCCAACGTCATTCCTTTTATAAGTATAAGATATGAAAAACAATTTTACATTAATTATCTGTATCATGAAATAAAACCAATGTACAGTAGGTACCAAATAATTACTTAAATAGGAAATAATTTATAAAAAATTTAGTGACATGTCAGTATTACACATGTTCTGTTAAAATATGAAATTTTAGGAGTGAAACTAACCTACATCCATAACCAGGGCACATTATTTGCTGAATGTGAATCTGACTCAGCGATATTCGTGCAATCACGAAACTGCAATTATATTCATGGATTTCATCCTACAACAGTAGTAAAAATAGTAAATAAGGGCTCATTGAAAATATTTGATGCAGCTCATTTTCGTCAGGTAAATTAAATTATATTTTCATGTTCCAAAATGTTCTACACCTCTCTTATTTAAGAAATACATGTTGGGTATTTGTTATAAGAAACAATAACAGTAGAATAAATCGTAAATATAGGCAAAAATCCGAAATTTATACGTATTTATACTCTAGCTACTGGAGGCATGCTCACAGAGCGGATTCGATGCTTCCTATGAACTCACTAAAATGTCAATAATTCGAATGTCTTTTGTGAAAGGATGGGGAGCCGAATACCAACGACAAGACGTCACATCAACTCCTTGCTGGATCGAAATACATCTTCATGCACCACTGACAGTGAGCGCATTAATCAATTGTTTCAAACAAAAAAAAGGAGTCCTATTTCAATTTTTAAAAGAAAATAATCTAATAAAAATTCAACTTTCCAGTGGCTCGATAAGGTCCTTAAACAGATGTCACCTTCTCCACAACCCATATCATCTATTTCATAAAAAATCGAGACTAAATATTCCATCTTAAACAACAATGCTAAATATTTCTACAGTAATAACAGTAACTAATGAGTACATTTTTGTGCAAACTTTTTATCCGTATTACTGAAGCATCGCACAAATACATTAAAATGATAGCTGAACATGAAGTTTCACTCGGTATCCTTTAATGGTTTTAACACTTAACAAATTGAAATCATAACATGAATCATATGTACCTAGAGAAAATATATATCGTAGATTCCTTAGATAACACAAATAACACATAGGAGGGAATAAATGCTTACAACACACGAGAAACTTTCATACATAGGAAGAAACATCAAATAAACAACGAAGTACTGAATTCTGAACCATACTATTTGAAACAATGATCAGCACACATTGCAAACAACCTGAACGTACTATATTTAATATTAACAAGTAAATAATAATAATAATAACAGATTCAGTGAATTCCATAAAAAATTAACTTGAGAGAGACTAAATTTAAATCCTAAATAATGATCATAACAAGAAGGTAATAATTGTTCAATTTTATCATAAGTAATAATCTCTAGACAATGAAAAAAAACTCTATTAGTCCCTATACAAAATTTTTAAATATCACCTAAATTAAAAATTGAAAGTGGTCCTTAGTAAAACAAGGCTTGCAACTCTGGTGACACAAAATCCACTACAGCCTCCATTACCTTCAGCAACAATTGACCTTTCTCTTCCTATAAATGTATTAATGGCGTCCGGCATCGGCACAACATAGCATCAGTGACATTTTAAAATGTAACTCACTCCAGTTAATTAATGCCTTAAAATTACTCGTCTCATACCTTCAGTCGCCCAGCAGCGTGGGCT
>JAJAVP010000064.1:35835-50279 GCA_020740425.3 Heterorhabditis indica
TATTAGTTCTTCGATATGTTGAAGAATTTTGTAGTTATATTTTAGTGTGCCTCTTCTCTTTAGCGAATTTGAGGGCACGATAATTCGTGTTGGAGTCTAAACTAATGAAAAATAGTGGAAGATACACATCTTCGTTTACTACTTAATAGTATAATGTCATATGCCAATTATACATTTATATAATACAAATAATGAAGGATTCTTTAATCTTAGTGATAATTCAAATATTTTCAAAAATGTGTAGATGATGTTTGGGCACGCTGAATATATACTTCCAGCAAGTGAATCTGAAGAAAATAGATTATTTGAGTTTATAAAGATACATACTGTATTCACTAACTTTATTGTTGGGTAGTACACTAAGGTATTCATTGATAGGTTCTCGGCCAAGCTTATTCACCATAGCTACTAGGCAAAATACTGTACACTTGCGTACACTTGATACTGTACTTGAGTAGCACTGAAAGTAATAAAAATAATGAAGCAGTAGGGAGAAATTTAAGAAACTGATAGATTATGTGAAGTAAACTAACATTGACTACTCCTGGTGTAATATCAGGCAAAACCGGCAGCAACTCATCTGGTTCCATTGCTTCAACAAGTCTTGTAAGCATTTTTAATGAAGGTCCTACTCGTGGATCACTCTAAATAAAGTCAATAAAAAATCAAAAAAAATGAAGGTAATGGTTTTTATCTAAAACCTTACCAATTGTGCTATTATAGGATTCAACGCCCTAATTACAATATGAAGAGGAAGATGAATTGCCAGCGTCTTCAGACATTCATCAGCCACATGTATAACTGGCTGCAATACATGCATACAAGTAACCGTGAAATAAAATTAGTACTTAAAATTAAAACTATGCTCCTTACTAGATTCTCCTCATCTGTGACGGAATCAAGTACTTTAAATACAGTCATTTCTGCAAGGTCATAAAGTCGAGCGGGTTGTGCTAAGCTGTAAACATATTGCAATACATTTATGCCAATGTACTCGAACATTTAAATGAAATTGTGCCAGTCGAAATTCACTTATTAACAATATAATTTCAAGTAGTTACCAATTAGTCACAGGCTGATAACGTACCAAATTTTGGACAAAAGCCTAAGTGCTTGTTTCTTAAGACCGGCGTCTGAAACTTTAAGGACTTCGAAGATATGTAACAGAAGCGGTTTGAAGTTCTCATCCCATGTAGTAAAGGAACCTTCTCCAATCATTTGATGAAGCGTAAGCAAAGCACTACACTGTTCAGAACGCCTAAATAACATAAATTAGATACACAAAAAATATAAAATACCAAATGTAATACGGGAGTACCTAGCAGGTTCCAACTGAGATATTTCCTTGAATAATCCTGCAACATAGTTTGCCTGAGCTACTGGATCTTCTCCTAGGGCTATTGTATTATCTAGTTGGATCTAAAATAAAACTTAGGTCATTGATCACTACCTTATTACTTAATGAGCAGTAACCTATTCAGTTTTAACTCATTTACCTTCATTCCATCACTGAAACCACTGGTATCTGCTTCACTAGGAGTAGAAGAATGTCTTGAATTTCCATTTGTTCTAGATGGCAAGGTCCCTACAGGCTGCATCGTAACACGACTGTCCACGTAATCCGTTATTTGTGCTGACATTTCGGAGATGTTGTCATGAATAGATGGAGATGCGTTTGACTCACTAAAAAAGTTTAATATTAAGTCATGTAAATAATCTATAGAGTTGCGTTATAAATATGATAAATAAGGTTTTCTAAAGCCAACTATTTTAGGATTATAATGTGAAGTAAAGCTACTAAAGAGAAATTCTTAAGTACTGGATATGGGATCGACAAGTCTATTCATACACAATGACTTTTCGTATTGGGCCACTTTCGATCAAAGCAATAAAGTCATACATATGAAAAACAGAAGCATCAAGATATGAAAATAACAACATTTTTCAATTAATCACTCAGAGCTGAAAAATTATCGGTGTAATTTAAAACGTACTTAAGATCAACAAAGGTATAATGAAATCAATAGGATTTATTTCTTCATTAGAAATTTTTTTAAACGTACCCAGACCCATTCTTCTTAAGCAACCCAAAGGCAAATTCCTTCCAAGCAGGGGGGAAAGTGGCGAGAACCGAAGAGAAATCGGCTGTATTCAGAGAAAAGAGGCCATAAATCACTCGCTCGCAAGCCTAAAATAAGTATAACATAAGGCCAAGAAAGGCTTTCAGAAATAACATCAATAAAACAGGATAAATTTTACCAATCGTATGCTGTTATTCTTAGGATCCTCCATCCACTGGAATATTTTGTACACTGCACCTCTCACTTCACCTCTATTTAATTCCGTTCCAGGATCCATTATATGTAATAGTTCATTTAGATAGTTCAGTGTAGCACCTTTTACCTACAAAATAAGATTTTTCGGATGGAAACTGGCTATCTGTAGTCCAAAATTATACTTTAACTGGAGGTGTGTGTATGGGATCTTGGATATATTTGCAAAGTGCGGTGAGTTGTAGATCGACTCGAAATGCTGAACGAACAGCTTGTAATGCTGAGCTAAGCTGGTTCTAAAAATAATAATAATAATAATGTTATTTTACATTACAACGAAGCCTAACTCAGAATAGACATAATTACGAAAAAATACTAATCATGTCATAAAATTGAATAAAACATTGCACCTGTACTGTTGGTAATATCTCCATTCCACTTTTCTGTAATAACCGAACCAATAGTATTTGCAACCACTCTGTCAAACTATCATGATGTGATTTTACAAATACAGACAAGATATCCAGCACATTCGACATCAACTAAAATTAAAATTAAAATCATGCCATAATAAGCAGAATGCATTATAAATACAAAATACCTTATGGTTTCCTTCAGTAAGTAATTTATTGATGGTATCGGACACTTTTTTTATATCAGAAGGTGGTAGTGATCGTCCAGATCTAAATTTAAAATCGAAAGAAAATACATTTCCAGAAAAAAATTACAATGAAACTTACCGTAAAATCCCTAATAATGCCTTCAACCCGTCCTTTTTATCATTAATATTCGACGATGTGCAGCTACGAAGAGCATCAGTCAAATCTGCTTGATCAAACCTAAGTATTAAATAAATAAATCCCAAAGTGAACATGACTAAACATTCTTGAAACTTACTTTAATACACCACCCAAAAGGAATTCCTCATCATCATCTGCATTCATTGAGAAATTCTTCTATAAAAAATCTTAACGTTCACATATTATAATTGAAGTTTTGATGATAAAACAGTTGAATATACATTAAATAACATGAATAACGCTAACAATTGCATTAAAAACAGCTCGTTGCATGTCTTGCTGATCAGATCCATTAGAAAATCCATTGCTTGACCGACCAGAACTATCTGAATATATAGTTCTTATATATGTATATATTAAGGAATGTGTACGAACATCTTCTCGGACTCTGCTCTCTTCCTATAGCATTTCTAGGGATCGAAGTTAATATTCTACTACTAGTCGTCATCCCTGAAGCAGCAGCGCGACGGTTTGACGATAACCGGGTCGGTGAAGTACTACGAGATCCAGCTAAAAAATAACATGTTATAAATTAGATCGAACACTTTCAGCGTAATAACAAAAACTACATTTTAAAATCATACGTTGAGAAAGACTGCCTGGCGGATTGACGGAATTACTTGTTTTCAAAGGCGTTTGTCTAGTAGGAGGAAGACCAGTGCGTGAAGGTGTTGGACGAACTAAGATTCAACATGTTTCCTATGGTCTAAATTTGTTTTAAGCTTGTCTATATTTTAAATCAAACTAGAAAAAAAAATGTAAGAAAAAATTAGAAAACTATTTACTTGGACTATTTCTTGTTGCAACGGTGCCTACTAATCTACTTTTCACAGGAGTGTATGCTGCTGCCCTCCTAACGGATCCCGAATCTATCTCAGAAGCAGAACGCCCAGAAAAGAACGCTGGAAAACTTTAAATTAAAGAGCACCCGAAAAGATATTGTGATTTAGAGATATTTTTCCAGAAGTTATTATTTGGGAAGTTTACCTTTAGGTCGGTTAAGACCAAAATTTCCTGGACGATGTCCCATTAACAATCCGTCCCTCTCGCTTCCAATCGACTGAGAGGATGACGCTGCTGATACAGCACCAGATAAAGACCTTTGTTTGGATGGATCAAGAGCCTAAAAATGACTGGTATCGGAAGGACAAGTAAGTACAAGTATCTGTTATGGCAATCTATGACAATATTTTACTTGTTCTAATTCATTAAATTATATTCTAAAATCATACCTGATATAAAAATTGTGCCTGTTGGGGATAGTGCATTTCCAACTGCTGATAGCCATTTCTGGCAGCCGCACGCGCTTGAGGATCTGCATCACTAATTCCTGCCTAAAATCTTTTAATAACATTACAAACAATTCTCTAATATGAACTAGAGTACCTTTATACTTTCGACAATGGCCGTCATTGATCTTTCCAATTTAGATTCAGTCCAAATAGATAGCATTTGATAGATAAGCTCCTGCGTTTGCCTAGAATGAAATAATGTAGGAACGATACAATAAGTAGATAGATTCTTGTCTCGCCTTCTAATTTCCTTCGATTTTGAAGTGGTATGAGCAAGTACGATAGGTACTAGTTTAGGATGTTCGACATTCTGGAAAACTTTTTCTTAAAAAGATCTATTAGTTTAAGTAATACAAATTATGAATGAATAAACCTTAATAATGAATTGGCATGTTAAAATCCCAGATGTTGCCATCACTTTAGCACTATTTTGAATCAGCATCATTGTCGCCGGTAGAAGGGCTTCACATAACCGAACAATACGTGCTTCTAGTTTTTCACATAGCAAACTATAAATTAAATTTTGTACATTCACTATATTTAGCACTACGAGAAATAATTTTTTTAACACTAAAATTACTAACCAAATTGTAATACAAGCCTCACGACAGACTTGTGATCTTAAATCTTTGACTGAAACATGCAGTGCATCTTCCAGTGACTGTACACCAGTAATTAATTCACCTTCAAATTCCATAGCACCATTTAAAACAACAGAACGTAGTAGCTTTAACTAAAAATACACATTAATAATGATTAAAATACATCATCTTACGTCTTTCGAGACTTACTGAATTAACACGCTTAGACCAATCCTGATTTGTATTTTCCAAACATATTCTGATGGATTCTAATTGTGACTGCAATTCTTTAGCTGAATAAATCTGGAATAAAAGAAAAGATTAAATCACTAAAGGTTTCAACACCCTTTACTGATGCTCGTAACCTAAATGATAATCCAAATAATAGAACTGTTAAGAAAGGTTAAACATCTCTAAACACAAAATTTACTTACAGCACACTTTGGTACTTGCGCAAATGCTTTTCGGAAATCATCTTCACTTACTGCACCTGCTGACCCTAAATACGTAACCCATAAACCGTAAGTGATTACACAGAATGTAACCCTTATAACATAATTTAGTTTTTGAGGTCGAAAGCTTATCCATATTAACAAAAAAAAGTAAGAAGGACAACAACCAATGCTCCCTATATTTAAACTATTGCAAGTAGTAAGTTCTTACAAAATACTCAGAATTAGTCTGCATTTTGCTAACATAGATAAGAAAGACTTATAAATGATTTATTTTATTTTATTAAGCAAATTATGAGGAGACAATCAATGGTGGGTACTACGTATAAAGAGAAATAATAAAATTCTATGAGGATAACGATATTTCTAAAAATATTAAAATTAATAAGTTTCTTTGATACCTGAACTCTTGATGGTGGTAGTTGGTCCAACTCGCTTTTGTGCAGGCATACTTAACCCACGAGGAACACTAGGATGTCCTCGGCCTATCTGGTTTTCCTGATCCACCTCACCTGTAATACCTATAACTTAAAGTACAAAATTTTTTTAAATTTCCAATTAAAAGTTACATTTTTTTTTGAACTTTGATATTAATAGCCTTAATTTGTTCAAACATACACTAACAGAGATTGCAGACAAAGCAGCTAAAAACTACTCATTCTATGTAGTATAGTGTATCAAGACTGGCATTACTCATTTATTTATTAGTACATAAGTTATGTGTGAGAAAAGGAGAAATAAACATCTAAAGAAATCTGCTGTAGAAAAATGTCATAATTTACATTAAACGTTCTAGAAAACTGGTAGTATTGCAACAAAACTCAACACTTACATGTATAATTACACCATTTCTAAATTAAATACGGGGATGGAACGAGAGACCCAGAATTGGTAATGTTTTCGTCATTGATTACCCTTAGGCAGAGAGGAGCCATGTTGAATTGACTGACGACAATTATTCGTCAGCAAATAAATTGAGTTGATATCCAAAACATACATCTTTAACCTGTACTTCCCGTATAGATTTAAAGCACTGCATATAGTACTGAGGTGATGCCAAGTATTAGGTTGAAATTTTAAAAAAGTTACTTCTGTAATTATTTCCAAAATAGAACATTTTTCAAGCTTTTGAGAAGCTCTACACCAATAATATATAAAATATAAATAGTTTCGAGTAGTTTTATATCATGATTATATGAACTAATATTATGGCATTCATTAAATCATGTGAGAACTGAAGATAAGAAGAGACAATTAAACTAGTAAAAAATTGCCAGTATTAAATGACTTAAGTACTATCAATATATAATTATATATCATCATTATACAAAATTTAAATAACCGAATCTGGCAGAACCAAGCTATTTATATGGGAACTATCTCTTAAGTTATAATAATCAACCATATACCTGAAACTGAAGAAAAACTTGTTGCTTACCATATTCCTCAGGAAGACTGGGTACTCGGAACATCTCTGAATTATTCATTTAAACTGCTGTAGAAAAGAACGCAAATCACTGAATGACCCAATATGTGAGAAATAGTATGTCCATTTTGAAACGTGACATGCTGAGGAAGATTGGAGCAATAAAAAGATCAAAATAAGCTTATTAATCAGTTAGAACGACAGTGTAAATAATTAAGTAACTATAATTCCAATGCATAAGGACCCTATGTTAGAAGGGAACCAGAACTTGATACTTGCGAAATATACTATACCAACAAACTAAATTCATTAATATAGAGATAACGCCAGAGTCCAGCTAAAATAGTGATTCCCATTGTCCTTGAACGTCGATATAAAATTGGTTCGCGCCATTTCTTGGCTCTATTCCAGTTAACATTAGAGCATTTAATAGGATAGTCTTGAAACAATTTTGAAATTGATACCGTGCATCGTATAACATTGTACCTTATATTTCTTCAAATCAAGTTGATACATATTATTAGTTTATAAATCTGCTAAGTTCGAGCCCTAAGTAAAGAGAATTTCTAATGTGATATGGTTTTTATATTTATTAGAAACAGAATTTTCAATTTAATATGCATTTTAATAATCCATTATTAATTAGTTTATATCTCATATTATTACGCACCATTTCTTCCTGCATATAGTGCAACCCGTGGTTCCAAACGTCTAATTTGCCTTGCTGGTCGAAGTTCCGTAGACGGAGGTGATCCATGTCGCAAGGCCTCGTCATAACGTTGAATTAGTATTTGCATTCTGAATCACCAATAAAATTTGCTTTCCTCGACAAGCCCGTTTAAGATATTAGTGACGAAAGTAAAATGTACTTATGACAGAGTTTTAAATCTATGGCACATAAAAACTTAGTATATTCAAGATTCAAATCTAGTGGCAGCCTTAAATATACATGTAATAACTGGTAACCAAGAGTCATACATTAGTGAATCATATAATGAAGAAATTCGACATACTGAAATGCTAGCTTATCATATCGCCATCAGTAATGCATATTAAAAATACGCAGAATTCTTGAGCTAAAATATTGATCGACTCTCTAGGGAATGCACGAGAAATAGACACATCAAATTCAAAGGGACAGTTAAGATAAGCTAAATAATATTAGATCAATAAATTATTATTATTGTTATTATTATTACACGCAAAGTAGGATTTGAAAATTATTGTTGTGCCAGATGTGATCAAAGACTATTTCATTTCAAAAAGACTTCTCTATATCGATTACTTTTTTGCTCATGCAGTTTGCTGGATGAAAGTGTTTAATACAACGCCCGAAATTTCTAACTGGAAGTAATAATTTCTCACTAAATTTTAGATCTCTTAATTATAAACATTATATCTATACTCCGTTGGCTTAAAAGCAGTGAAAATAGGATAGAGATAATAAATTATGGAGGTATCTAAAACTGTAGTGACTATACGACTGTCCGGATTGTAGTGAAATAGAGCGTATGTTGATCGCGAACGCGTAATGGATTAAAAGAGTCCTTCATAAATTATCGATGAATATTAATCGACGCACTTATACTAAGATAGCAATTAACTCGAAAGTTTTACGCTTAGTCTTATCCGAAAAGAAAGTGTAGAAATCTTAATATAGAGAGCACTTAGAAACAAGATATGAATGGTAAAAAAAATAAAGAAAAATGACATTTAATTTACTTGCTATCGGGTATAAGATGCCGATTCCGAATACTAGTACCAATGTCTTCACCCAATACAACCATCAAATGAACGATTGTGTTGGCTGCTGTTTCCCGAACCTGTATAAGGAGTTATAAATCATATTTACATAGGAGGATTTAACATAATATGTATCAAAGAAAATTATGTGAAATTACCTCTACATTTGGATCTGACATCAGTTTGCATAACGTAGGAATTAGTCGATTAGCTTGAACTTCTAGATCATTTTGACTATAAAAGGAAACGCATTTATGCCCTTTTAACTACTCTAAACTTCTTTCATCTTTTAATCCTCTTACCTTTCAGTTACTTATTATTTACCATTTCAGATACATTTCAGCTAACCTTATGTTTATAAGTGACATGAATATCTGCATAACACCAGTTCGAACCATCCATTGTTTATGCATAAATCCAGGAGAAATCTTCTCAAGAACCAGCTAAAAATAAAATACTATTTTCTAAAACAGCTAGAATTTCAGGTTCTTCAAAAATCTCATTAGATATGAACACTTTAACTATATACCGTCGGACTACTGTGGGGAACAGAAGCAAGATCGACAATAAGATTGCTTGCTGCATCTCGTACCTGAGCTTTGGAATCTCCTAGTCTGAAAAAAACCTGATGCTCTTTCATGTTATTTGAGACCTTCGTATTTTCCTTCTTTTTCTTGTCAGTCTATATATTTATTTACTACTTTCTACATTAACCTTTCTACGAGTGATCCAAGTCTCTCTAAAAGGTAAGGTGCGAGTACATCTCCTGAGACATCCATTGAAGTATGGAGAATCTCGAACGATAACAACGCTACCTGAACGTAAATAAATCATGCATTAACTCAGATCTTAATTTTCCTAAATTCTGATTAAGATGATGATAGCTACTAATAATTAACTTTATTTTCCTAAGAAAAACTAAATAATAAAATTACTATAGAATTTTATCAAGTGTTAATATCCTTTTTGGATTCGTGTCACATGGCTAATTCTCTTCATACTGCCTTAAAGTTATGCTTGAAATGGTCTAAGAATCTATCTTATCTCTTACACTATATTTAACTACTAAAAATCAGTTCTATTTATGTGGTATTAATTTCTGAACTAATGGTTTTTTTAAAAGTATACTATTTCATAATTCATTACTCAGACATCTTCGTAAATAACAAATGAATTCTTCGCTTTCCAAATACCGCGTAACATGAAGTAGCAAACAAGATTTCTTAGGATCTAGGCTAGCATAGTTTCAGTAACAATATACAGTACCTATACATACTAGTGTTAAAAACAACATCTTAAAAATCTAGTTGTGACCGACCTTTAACCAAGTTGTTTAATCGAAATAACTCGCTTTTGTCAAGGTATATCTACTCTCACCTAAACACACCAATGATATCAATTCCTAGAGATAAGTCCATAGAATTAAAGTAAATTCGATTTTATACATTGGTTTTCCCGTAGGGTACTACGTAAACTACTTATATTTTAAACATCTGAGGTATAATTTGTATATTTCTATCAAGCCCTCTAACTCTGTGTTAATAAACCTTCAAGATAATATGAGTGAATCTCAGTGAAGAAAACATTAGCAGTTACATAAGTAGCAACCACAATAATTTACCGTTCATTAATGATTGACAACAGAGATAGGACTAGTGAAGATTAGAATGAAACTAGTATGCAGTTTTTACGATGAAACAATATAGGAAAGCGTAGTATCTTAATTAGTAGAGATTTCTAACATATAATGTGTCATAGAACATCTAGATATATTCATTTATGGACCAAAGCTTATGTAGAGCATCTATTCACATTGATTGCTAGTAGTTTTCGTAACTACAATAGTCGTATGGGATCCGAAGAAAGGATTATTGAATTTAAGTATAAACTATGATTAGTGCTCTTAAATGTTCATGAAGTGAAATTTTCTGTAATATACAAATATACAATGAATTGTGATTTAGCCTTTTCACGCAGTTAAATAAATATGGTTATGCTATGGTTAGACAGCTGATAACAGTATATCTCATTACAGCACAATATTACTGATATGAATTAAAGCAAAAGGGTTTAACTAATAACTGTAAATGAAAGGTGACAAGAATAGTAGCTCCAAAAATCTGACTAAATTATCTCGGACAAAATGCCCGATATTTAAAAAAAATGCGTAAGGGATCCAATATGACAGATTTCGTAAAACGAACCGGTTTCCCACAAGTACTTGCCCATGAATCCATGTCTTTGGAAAAAAATCTAACTAATATTATTGTTTTCAGTGATTTAAACTACAAATATATTTCCGATTAAAATCCCTAATATTGTTTAACCAACGATACAAGAAAGCAGGATGAAAATAATACTTTTACGTATAGCATGTAGTTATATTTAAGGCACGTCTGTTATTGACTGCACTATATAAATTAACATTGCTTTCATATATTTCGAAAAACTAAAGATCTTCTATCAAATCGTTTAAATCTATTAAGCACGTTTACATACCTTGAAATTACTAGCAGAAATCCATTGGAATATTAGATCGCAGTAATCGTTGATTGCCTTTGAATCAGATGGTAGTCGAGATGTCGTCAAATGATTTAAAAACAGTTGACCCAACTCCAGTCGAACCCGTGGGTCTGGATTATTCTTTTCCACTAACTGTGATAGCCACGACATTGTCGCATCCCTTTCTTAATGGGAAAGTATCCAGAGATAAAATATTAGGGTAAAATGATATATGCTGTCATTAAATTAGAAAGTTGTACAGCCTCGCCGGCAGAGGAACAGAGCGCTGGGTGAAACGGCGCACATAGATTGCGCGCAGCACTCCTCTGCGTCCATGACCATGCCGCAGGGTCATTGTCTGCGCTATACAAGAGGACCACCATATTCCAGTTCCTCATACGTAATTAGGAATGTGATGGTAGGTGTCCCATTGTTACTGCCAATAGAGATGTTGATGACATGCAACTCGCAAGATTTTCTATCTCTGAACAAGAATTTATATCAGAAATACCTGCTGCACCTTAGCTATTTTACAATTATTCTAGTTGTAAATATACCTCATCTATCATTTCCACTTGAAAGAAAAAATTCTTAGGGGCAAAATGATATTGCTATACTCTTCGCATAGTTTGACGAACGAAAACAAGTATGGCCTCGAACGACTGAAGACTGCGCTTGAGACTAAAAGATCTGCAGAAGAAAATATTACACCACTGACACATGCGGCATGCATATTCAAAGATACATCGTTGTCGTAATCCAACATACTGCAAGGATAGAGAACAAGAAAGATTGAGCAACATAGATTCCAACATCAGTTACACCATAAACAATCGATGGTCGAGCAAACCTCCAATTTCCAGAAGTTCTAGAAAAAATTTCACCGTGACTTGAAGTATTTATACCACATCCTGTTCATTATTATATAATTTAAAATAAAATATACAAAATTCCACAATAATGAACGCATTTTAGTGATGGCAGGTAATAGATTGATTGTCGAAACTACTATTAATCACTCTATTCTTAAGAAATATAATTTATCTCAGTAATTTGTTAAGACAGAAGAAATAAAATAAATACAAAACCAGTCAGAAAATCTATTTTCCATAAGCTTCTACGAGCATGCCCACTCCATGACCTCCAGCAGCACAGGCAGCAATGACAGCATATTGACCTTTCTCTTCCTATAAATGTATTAATGGCGTCTGGCATCGGCACAACATAGCATCGGTGACATTTTAAAATGTAACTCACTCCAGTTAATTAATGCCTTAAAATTACTCGTCTCATACCTTCAGTCGCCCAGCAGCGTGGGCTNAGAGATCCTCCCCACCTATTGATCTTATCGATGGGTACTCGGCCATATTTACCAGAACGACCCATGTGCTCCTGAACTTTGCTGCTGCATATATATATATATATATATATATATATACGATGAGTTTTAGGTGTATCCGGTTGAACTAACCTTACAAAAATAATCACTATCAAGTGCATTTAGATTAGCTAGTACTTGACCAGCGAAAGCTTCATGAATTTCAAATACATCGATGTCATTTAGACCTAGACCAGCCTACAATATTTCGTAAATAAAATTGGGATAATTTGGTACAAAAATGATGCTGTATTTTGGCCAGATGTTCAGAAAACTACCATTTACAATCACCTTATCAAGTAATTTTGGGATAACGTAAGCGGGTGACAGTAGAAGCTGGTCCTTTGGATCTTGAGCGACATACTGAAACTCTCTGAGGTAAGCCTTTGGTTTATATCCATTAGCAAGAGCAAAGTCTTCAGTCATAATCAAACAGGCAGATGCTCCATCGGTTAAGTACGATGCATTAGCTGGAAAATGATTACTTGATATATATTACAATAGCAACTGCAATAGTAACTAACCAGCAGTCACTGTTCCATGGGGTTTTACAAATGCTGGCTTCAATGAAGCCATCTTCTCCAAAGTAGATATACGAACACCGTTGTCCACCTTAAAAATCCACGCCACAGTATAATCTTTGAGGTATCACTTTGACTATTAGGTAAATCAGCAAAATCCACAAATAACTCTATAAGGATTTATAACCATAAACCCCGCCTCGATAAATTTCAAGAAACTAAAATCTACCTTGATGGTTTGCGGCTTCTTTCCCTCCAAAAAAACAGGTGCAATATCCGTTAGCTTTCCAGCCTCAGTTGCAGCCTTCGCTAGTGAATGAGAACGAAGGGCAAATTCGTCTTGTTCTCTGAATATAACACAAAAAAATGAAGGTGGAAACTTAAATTGCCTGAAGAAGAGCGATAATAAATATTTGTAAACTGAAAATAATACTGTAGTTGCATTACTTAAATTCAAAATTATTCTATTAGCTTGAATATGCACTTCCTAGATACATTGAATGCGGCTGCAAGACGATCTCCACTGTGTCCCATAGTTTCACCAGTTGAAAACTCTGCGACAGCAGGTAACTCGGGAGATAGAAGGTTCTTTACGATCTGAGTGCCTAAGTTAATTAATATTACACATGCACGTTTTTAGACATGACCAAGCTTATACTTATTTGTTTTAGTTCCCATGCATATGTGGACTGGTAGCCCCTTAAATGTACTTGTCTATTATAAAACTAACCGATTTTTAATTTTTCACCAAGCGCTTTAGCTTTCTGCATACCAAGCATGGCTTTTCGAGCCTAAAATTTATTTTACTATAAAATAAATTAACAAAAAATGAACAAACCTTAAGGCCTCACAACATTTCAACGTGCTTTTCTTTCTTACGTCTAACAACTTCAAATTCTCAATTACTTTCCATGAAGATATTATAGCACACCTTTCGATTATATCGTATAGGAACATCAGACAATAGTTCAACTCCACCAGCAATAACTGCTTTCGCATTTCCAGTGACTAGCATGCCCATACCTGTAGTCATTGCAACATTGGCAGAAATGCATGCCAGGGTAACAGTATGTGCAGGTATCTAAATTTATGAAAGTAGTATATAAAACTGTTTAAATTTTTTCCAAAGAAATATTTTTAAAAAAAAACACTAAACCTTGTCAGGAATTCCAGCCATAAGAGCTGCTTCTCGAGCAATGTTACTCGTTTTGCACTCTTGAATAACTGTTCCACATATAACATGATCGATATCCTTGTATGGAATCTGTGTGCGAGCCACCAATGCTAAAATTAAAACGAAATGAAGCATTCATAAATGAAAATATCCAGTAGAAATAAAAAGAATCAAAGATATATTACAAACATGAGGGTACTTCTTGTAAGTGGCAAAAAGAATGATCATAGACAAAAAATCATATATATTCTGATTATTACGTTTCGATTTTCCGAATATAAATATTTGAGCCAAAGTAAAAT
>JAJAVP010000064.1:50820-137198 GCA_020740425.3 Heterorhabditis indica
GTGACATTTTAAAATGTAACTCACTCCAGTTAATTAATGCCTTAAAATTACTCGTCTCATACCTTCAGTCGCCCAGCAGCGTGGGCTGCTAATCGCACACCAGTTGCACCAAAAGGATGTCCAATCGACAGAGATCCTCCCCACCTATTGATCTTATCGATGGGTACTCGGCCATATTTACCAGAACGACCCATGTGCTCCTGAACTTTGCTGCTGNAAAGAATGATCATAGACAAAAAATCATATATATTCTGATTATTACGTTTCGATTTTCCGAATATAAATATTTGAGCCAAAGTAAAATACTCACCTTTGGGAGCTTCTCTCTGAAGATCGACAGCCATTAGATCTTTAAACACTGTACCGGACATTACGAACGGAGTCCTTACAGCATCAACAAGAACGATATTTGGCCCATTTCTGACTGGTCGACCAGCTGCAGTAGCCAAACCACGTAAAATCTGAGTGGAAGATGGACCAGCACGAAGCATCTTTAAAAAAACAACTAAATATGGCTTGCTAATTGAAACAAAGCAAACTAACTAAAAGGTACAGTGTAAACACAAGATCAACTGTAAATATACGAGAATGGCGTATTCAAATATTAAGTGCATACTTAACTACATTTCCCGGTTTTTTTACTGTGTATCTAAATAATATAAAATACATAGGTTTTCATAAATCACTAGTGTAATAAGCTCAGCTTTCAGCTAAAATTCAAGTAGTATATAAATATGGGTGTTTAAAGATTAAATATAAATAAACTCAAAATTAGTAGAATAAAAAGCATGTATAGAACTGATGGCATTGCTACTATGTTAAAACGATCAGAGTGATAAAGCATGTAAAAGAAAGCAGAAAAATAACTTAGTAAATGAAATAAAGAAAAATTTAAATAAAATAAAGAAACAGAGAACTTTGTACTATGATCCCACCGCCCGTCTGGACAGCACTGACAATGCGCGCGTAGAGCACACCCAAAGGGGTACCGCGAAAGGGAAACAGTACGAATGGACATTGGTGTTAAGTGCACATTAGACTTTGTACAAAACCATATGCACCCCAAATTTGACCGAAAAGCGATGTAATTTTTAAACAAGACTAAATTGTAGAAATGGTGGAAATGTTGAACGCACAGAGTAATCATAAAGATCAATATTACCATTTCCTAGCATAGAAACCAAGGATTCACTGAAAACTAGTCTGGAAATTAAGTTACAAATTTTCTTGTTACTTACGGCATTTGGAGCATTTTTCAAAATCAGCGATCCTAATTATTTTTCGAAGAATTGAATTACCCATTCTCAGAATACGATTTTTGCCTGCTGAGTATATTTATTAACCTTCAACAACTACTCGAAACAGATTGGGGATACTAAAATAATAATATAGCGCGCATATTAGTGTGAAAACAATTTAGGATGGCTCATTAGCTGAACTTACGATTAGAGCAAGCTTGCTGAGTGTGGCAGTTCCCTGATGTATACAATTTGAAATCAAACCATGTTTGCAAACCCAGTGAGTGTCCCGATCCCTTCACTAATTTTCCCCATTTTCAACCCATTATTGCTGTCTCCTGTCGTCTGCTTCTCTCTGTTCGTAGCCGTCTTATAATTAAGGTACTGAGGCAAACCGCTCTAAATGAGTACACGTTGGTAACCATTTTTTTAGCCAATCGACAATCCAAATCCAATATTGTCAAACCCCCTCGTTCTCATATCCTCGTATCGCTCCTGTATTTCATTTGGCACGCTTACGTATAGATTCCTTTCGTTTTGGAGACCAAGCCAATTAAAAAAATATAACTGTTCATTCACAGTTTCAGCATGAATTATTTTCACGCCAAGTTGTTGTTTATTTTACTAGTTTATTTACGAAGAATTATTCATAAACTGACAAGTATCCGCGAGATCTCTTCACTCTTGCTGACTAACGCATTTGCGATAGCCACATCATTAACTAAATCCATGACATCATTCGTAGTCGAAATGCCAAGAAAACCACACTACTCCAGTGATCATTTCTAGTGTTAAAATATGTTAAAACAACGAAGTCTTGGTGGTAATTAGTTATTTAACATTTCCGGTTTTCGTTCTATAGAAATGTTTCTTAAGCACTATTAAAATACTGATGTTATTTGCCACCCTTAAGCATTAACTTTAGATAGTTTTCAGACAGGCAAAAGAACTATACAGTGATACCCTGATTTAGTTTGGTATGAATTTACTTTAACTTTAAGAATAGGTAATTACTTGGCATAATTTCCTCGTTTTAAAGACAAGTTAGTGACAAAATAAAGGAGAAAATTTTCTATTAGTTCTTCGATATGTTGAAGAATTTTGTAGTTATATTTTAGTGTGCCTCTTCTCTTTAGCGAATTTGAGGGCACGATAATTCGGATACCACATTCGTTTCGAAATTTTATGACGAGTAGTTAATTCATTGGGGAATAGTAACTCTGCAGTTTCTAATTGGCCGGCTGCATTAAGCACATTGCACCAAATTCTTGCTATGAACACATCCTGCCACTTATATTTGATATCTCTCAGGCTTCTTTTTGTTGCTAAATTTTTATATTTTCTCTTTAGTAAAATATTAACCTCACTCTACTGTCGCTCTTTGGATGTATTCTCTCTATCTCATATGGAATTAATATATAGAAATTGTAGAACTATTCTGGTAATCACTCTGCATCATTTTTCTGTTTTGAATATAAGTTTTCTTATGGGAAGGGTTTGTAGAATATTGAGAGTACTAATTATATTCTCTTTATTGTTGAGATAACAAAGAAGAAACTTCAGCTCATCTACTAGTGAGTAAATTACGTAGCTGTTTCAGTTCCAGTATATATATGAATAGTGATTTTGTTCTCAACAAGTTTATTTATGTGACGTTAGTGGGATAATACAATACCGAGTGTATAATAGCTAGCTGCACGGGAACACATCTACGACTGGCTCCCCGCCTAGTCGCTATTTTTCGCGTGCCTAATCTGTCACATCGCTTCACAGTCTTCCATCACACCTTTTTGCTTCGATCTATTAGACAACCGAGAACCGAAATGGAACATTTCTGCAGCAGTAATTTTTAGATAGACAATCAGTGTCGAGGTCTACTTTATGCTGCTTCATAATTCATCACCACCTAAATCTTTCCTTATCCTAGTTAGATTTCTTCTTTCATTATTTCAAGATTAACTAAACTCATTCATGAATTTCTATTTAAAGAAATTGTTACTGACATTAAGGCTTAAAAACTACACTGGAAAATTTTTGGATACAAAATTTGCCATAATGTACATATCATAAATTATGACATGACTTTCTTTTATGGGGACTTGCGAAATTTCTTTGGGATGTTGGTAATCACGATTTCGAAAGGATTTATTTCTCTAAGACTATTTCATTGAATACAGTATTCATAATTAAGTTGATTTTTTGGTGTTTTGAAACATGTAGATTGGTAAGAGAATTTTTTCAGTGATATTTGATTAAAAGCAAATATGATCCTTTTATGTAAATATTAGCCTTTTTTTGCCACAAAATGTTTTATTCTTAACTCAATTGGGTAAACAGATTTTATCCAAAGACTTAAAATATTAAATTTAAATAAATTCCATTTATAAAGTTAGCTATTTATTGAAATGTGTATAATTACACTAAAAATTTGTATCTTTTCTTATATTAGCTTGGAATAATTTCATTCACTTCTTGATATAGTCGATTGTCAACACTCATCTACTTCAATACTTCTTCATTTCATTGAACCTACAAAGTTGTATGAAAGAAATTCCTTCAATAAAGTAAATAACATCCCATAGATGTACAGTAATGAGAAGTATGTAAATCGACATGAATTTAAGAAGTGAGGTTGTCTTCAGCTGGAATACTGAAATGTGTTAAAACCATGTTCTTATAGAATCAGGATATTGCTTTGTGGAATATCTCTAAGTCAGGAATTTCATGCGCCCTGTATATTAACTTTGTGTAATACGGTACACTGCTAATTCCATACGCTGTGAAATAAAAAGTAGTTGAAATGTTGCAAAAATATGCTTATCCGTTTCTTTTGTCTTTTAATTTTTTTTCCCACAAAATTTTTGCTGTCTTTGATTTGTGTAGAATTACTTAGATGTATGTCGCTGCTTTGTTATCATACCGAATTAAAATTAAATCGATAAAATAAAATGGTTCATATCTGTTAAATTTTATAGGTAGTACTTTTTTCATTGATAATCCCAGTGAGTGTCCCGATCCCTTCACTAATTTTCCCCATTTTCAACCCATTATTGCTGTCTCCTGTCGTCTGCTTCTCTCTGTTCGTNAAATCCAATATTGTCAAACCCCCTCGTTCTCATATCCTCGTATCGCTCCTGTATTTCATTTGGCACGCTTACGTATAGATTCCTTTCCTCCTCATCTTCCCTCTACATCATCACTCAATACCATAATGGGAGCACCACAAAAGGTAAGCTCTCTCTGGTAAATGTTAGTACCGCTAAGATTACCTCATTTTCGTGCTGAAAGAACCTCTTTCTCTACCAAACGTACTGTAGCTGTACCTACCATCTCAGCTTCTTCCCTTGTTTGGAAGACCTTGATCATACGTGGTACCAATTCACAGGATATTGTCAGATACCAATTATACATCTATGCCATACAATATTTAAATATTTGTTCCGAGGTTCTTCTGTGTCCTATGCGAACAGACCGAACCAGTATTCCCTCGTCTATTCTTCGCCCCTCCCTTTATTTTTTCACGACTTTCCTAACAATACGTGTTATCCTGAGAACTACTTATTATGAGACTGTTTCTGAGACTCTCGTACTCACTTTTCATTTCTGGAAGCGACTATTCCTACTGTTTGAGGTCATTTCACAATGCTTAGGGGCAGACGTGACGTACCACGAGGCATAATGAACTTCGGGATTTTGAGGATTCATTACATCTATTTTACTACTGCTCTGATTAGATTTTGGATACAAGAATGTGATAAGCTTAGAAAGAAATTGCTTATGCACATATTTTGGATATTTATTGGAAAAGTCATGACTGGGGCATCCACTTGTTTGCGTTGATTCCACGTTATATAATGACATCTAAACCTGTGTCTTATCGCAGTCTATTAGCTACAGTAATAAACGAAGAAATGATATTGCCTGAGAGCATGAAAGCAGAAATCTCGTTCTACTAGTTACGTTTCTGTTCCTTATACACATCTTCGTTTACTCCTAACAACAAGAAAAAGAAAATTTCAATAGAGCATGATGAGCAAAGTCTCACTAACGATTTTTACTCTCTTTGAAATATTTGCAGTGGGCTAATTCTGTCGATTGGCAATGCATAGTATCCGATGGGCACGCAATGTGAGGAAACTGAGCCTTCACAATTTGGTAGAAAACATGGGATGAATGATGCCTAAGGGTTATATTTTCAGCATTAAACTTTTTGGGGAAAGCTGATATTCAATCTAAAAGATATTTTAACTCAAATACAGTTTTGGTTACGTACATAGCAAATTCCTTTCAGTTGTAATGGAACTTCCCTTCTATAAAAGTGCAGAAATAGTCTGTTAAATGCCAGGCCACTATTATGATGAGGCTGCGTACAAGACTCCATCAGTTTCTCCAATTATTGAATGTTTTAAGTGTAACTGATTCTTATGTACCACTTAGTATTTTCACTACATCTTCAAAAATGCTTTGCTTGCATCCAGAGGTGAGTGATCCCTAACTGCGGTGATTACGTGTCTTCTTGGCTATTTCGTTCTGTTTTTGACAGCACTTCAAAAGTGATTGGTTAGCATCTTCGGAGGTTCTTTGCCGGCTATAGAGAAAATTGAGTAGATCAATTATGAATTCGTGTCCAGTTACCCATGCACGAATAATTGCACTTTCATGAATTTAGTGACTATATATAGCGTCGAAAAAGTGTGAACAATGATGAAATTCTTTTTAAGAGAGTGCCTAAATCAGTGCCATTGATTGCTTGATTGTAAAAGATACAGATTCTACGACTTGTTATTCTTCAAATAGTATTCGACTGTTGCGCTTGCACTCAACCAAGTGTACTAGGTGTTTTTAGGTGTATAGTTGTTGTATTAATTATTTCCATTATTTTCCATTTAACCAGAAAATGAGTTAGCGCTCTAAAGACCAGCAGAATATGAGTCGGTCAATTTCGTCTCTTCTTGAGAATATATTAATGGCAAATGATACATTAATTGTTATAAGGAAGATATTTGCACACCAATCATGGTTATTAAATACTTTAGGCAATATCACACTTTAAGCACAGTAGATGTGTCACATAAGACGCTTCTCTGATATATGTAATTGGGCTGTGGTTAACTGCCGTTTTCGCCCTAGTTACGAGTGTGGCAAACTGGTCCCCCGTTAGTTGTTCTTAACCTAAAGGCTCCCTTCAGCGACGTAAGATCTTTTCCGTACTTTTCTGATTGATTAGATCATCATCAATGATTCTTTATTTAAATGGACTTAGCAACACTGATAATCCACACTATTTAATTAGTATATTTTCGAAAATGCGGCTATTTTTCCAAGGTTTTTTTTATATATTTCTGTAAATATGTTCTACCATTACGAAATATACGTAACCGTATCTAAAAGAATTTACCATAACCAAGTATTTATATTAACATACTATATTATTCATTTATTGGATTATTCTGAGTAGCAAGCTTTTGAATCCATAACTACACTAGGGCAACTTGTTTGATGGACACGCTCAGCTGTCAGAGAAATATCGGAAATGTGATGTTTCATTGGTACCGCATTTGCAATAATTACCATGTTATATATTATTCTCGTATACACAACACTTCTTTACTTTTACGTTTTGCCTGCTATTTTACAGTAACAAACTTGTTGGTATGTTAGGCTTGTGGTTTACGCAATGTTTCATTGTCACTATTCCCTTATATGGCTAGGACTATAGATTTTATGAAAAAGATCTAATACCATTCAGTAGACAATATCGACTTTATTCTGTGACATTTTGCTCAATGCCACACAGCTTAACTAAGAGTGACTGGTCTATTTGTCAATAATTTTTAGATAATCAGTGTGACTGAAGACTATCGATTGCTACATTCGATGATTCCAATTGAAATGGAATGCATTCAATGTCATTAATACCTAAATAACTATTTTATTTGTTACTACTAGTAGCTTAATGTCGCTGACAATCTTGAAGCTACCGCATGAACAGATACCATAGCCCAGTGAATAGAAAAGTGAAGCCGTTTTTAGGTGTTATGAGTGAGATTGTCAAGCTCTAATTTGTTGTACTTCCTAGTGTTTATTCGAACGAAGTAATGGTAATCGGAATACTAAGCCAGCTATCGCTATTTTAACTAGATTTCTAGTCTCTAATTCATGCACTTTGATTATAGTTTTTTGAAAGAAGCAACTCAACTTCCATGAATCATGAATAAATAGGTAATTATATTTTTCACTATTATAAAAGTGTTTGCTGTAAAAGACGGTGATTTAAATTAAATATCTTATTCAAAATGTACTTTGTCTTCGGCAGTGACTATTCAAGAACTTTTAAGAATTTTACATTGACAGTGTGAATTAACTAACGTTCTGGCTTGCTCTCAACCACCACGAAGTACTAGTATCAACAATAGAAACAGATTCACACTACTTTCTATGAGTTTAACTGCGTACTTCCACAGGAAATCAAGATTTACTACAACTAGTTGACAATTTTATCACTTAAATCAAATTATGACGCAAGTAGATTCAAATTTGTGCCCACGCATGATGGAACGTCCATTTGCGTGTGTCCATCCAAAAAAGCTTAATCAAACGATAAAATTATATACAACATAAGAAGAAGAAGAAAAACCCCTTTCTATTGGACGGTTTCAATAAAATCGATTTTTCATTGTTGACACAGTGCTTCGCTGGCTATCTGTACGTACCAAAACACTGTTCCTAGCAGAGTATGTTTATTCGAACACACGTTCTGAGTTAACTTTAGTACTTTATGCAGTGATGTGATATAGGCATTTGGAATTTCCAAAGATTGCTTATCAAGTCTTGCCACAAATTATCTACCGTTTTCTTATAAGTGGTAAGGTAAGAACATGTATTTATTTGGTATTTGTTACTGGATGTGCGTTTAATTTCACATTTTTAAAGCTGTTAAAATCTCACTATGAGATTGGTCCAGTCTCCTTAGGTGGTTCGTCATCTTAAACACTTCATACTTTCGTAAGCTTTTCCCTTTACCTCGTACCTTTTATTTTATACAAGCGCTTTCTTGTTCACTAATTTCGATTTTTCTTAATCTTATTTCTTTTTATCTCTGCAATATTCTTCTTCCGGCACTCAAACCCAGAATATCACTCCATCCATAATGAGGCGATTTTGCCGCATTTTGTAAATGGTGCATATTTATCGTTTATATTAAAGCTCCCATGGTTTTTGAAGTGACTGACTCAACTGCGAGATTAAAGCATTGTTTCTTGTTTGATACCCAGAGTGCTTCTCAAATCTCAGTGCTAACAAGACTAAGATCATCGCTGCATATTTACACAGAAATATCCAGTGTCTGTAACAAACCTGGAGTTTTCTTTTTCTAAGTTTGCCGTTATTAGATGTATTTAAAGTCTATTTCTCATGCACTTCAGTCTGATTAAGTGCAGCTGTATGCCAACTGAATCCACCCATCTTCATGCCATTATATCAGAAAGTTTCTAGTCTAGTGTTACTTATTTATGGAATATATTAAGTCATTTGTGGTGCAGTGCCGGGGGCAATTTTCACTAACAACCGGCACTCTTTGAAAAATAGCGATGTTGTTCAGAACTCATGGCGCACCTCTCATTTCACCATAAATAAGTTGGCTACAACGATTGCTATCGCCTAGGTAGGAACTTATATGGAATTTCTCAAGACTAGATATTATTTTTCTAAAGAATTATCCATATCTGAAGTGCATTGTTATATTTCGTAATTTTTTAAACTTTTCACCAATTGCTTAAGTGCTTAGTCAGTCTGCATTTAGTTTACTGTTCATTTGTTTAGAACGAGGCATCATTCAAGCTTTCTGCTAACTGGTTAATTGTTCTTCTCCATACATTTATTTTGAAATGTTATTTCAACTTCCTATAACTTAACGAATGCTAGTTGTTAATTTTTATCTAGCTCGGACTGAGGGCATTTATGCATCTTATAATGCACTCTCTGAATTGATTGTGTCATGTAGTCCATTCTTCTGTTTTATGCTCCATCTTCCCGTCATGTATTGAAATTAAATGTATGGTAATTCATATTTTACCAGACCTCTGTAAATGTAATTATTTTAGAATCACATGAAATTATGGATATCCTTAGTTACCATCGCTCAGTTCCTGTCAATTAAGGCTGTAAGTTATCAAAATTATTAATGTATTTAACTTTTATTCAAGACCGTCACAAGCAAAAAACAAAGATTGGTTTACTAATTTTATTCCTTTTTTGTAAAATGGATAGAATTCTAGCAGTATCTAACAATCAGTCTATTAATAATATTTGGAAAAAAAAGCTTGGGTAACTTTTTAAAGTTTTCCCACTTACTGATTCTAGAATATGATATTTGTCTTTCTTATTACAAAAATTTCAGATGGACTATTAGCTTATCATCTTTAATATATATTTTTCTAGGTAAAATATCGGAAAGAGCTTAACTTTAAGAAACCACCTTCCTTTTAGATGTCAATATTTACTTATATCTTGGCATGGCGCGAACTTCCGCTAGAGTTTGTTCCACTTTTTCCAGGAAACGATCCTTTGGTCGGGACGTGACCTGTCATAGCTTTGGCTTTACCTATTTTACTAAGTGTCTAAATAGCTGACAAGCGAATACTTATAAGAGTCCTTAACGTTACCACTGTCTTTAGACAATGCGAATCACCTTCGTATGAGATACGTAATCAGTTCAAGAATATTACTGTCACTCCGATATCTTTGTTTCTACCTGTACGAAGTTTGAGCCGACGATTCGTGAATCTTGAGATCTCACATAAGGATAGGATTGATAGAGGTATGGGGAAAGTGGAGAACTGGAATAATTGAGGGTAAGAATGATATCATAGAAGTCAGAAAATTACGTTGAGTAATCACTATTACCATAAAACACAACATGGCTATTATTATAGGCATATTCAGTGAGTTTAAAACACTCAAGGGCTAGAGAAAACAAGTCCAATAAACTTACAACATGAAACCATCATATGCAAATTGAACGCTCTCCGGTCTGAATTTAAAAGTACTGATATCTTAATGTTTTTTCCGTAAAGCAACAGCTTGCAGAATTTCAACTTGTATTCGAGTATTTCTGTTATAGCAAGTGCGAGTCTTCTATTACGTTCAAGTCCCAAAATAGTTATACTTGTATGCTTCTCTCACCTGTCGAAATCCTTGTAGTCAATAAGGGTCTTCTTATTATTCTTTTCGTAGTCTTCATCCGCTCTTTCGCGATAGGAAGAATAGGATCCCTAATTAGAGACGGTTGATTATGGGCACTTTAGTATTCATGTAAACACCTTTATATTACTAATAATTTATGTATTTGGTCTTACTCTGTAACTGTCGTCCCTCTCTGTTCTACCTGCACCATGAGAGATAGCAAAGTACTCGCTAGACTGCTTCGGTATATATACAGGAAACTGACGGTAGAGTGCGGTCTAGAAAATGTTTTTTGAGCTAGGGAGTTTATTTATCCGGCTAATTATTTTATGTAAATAATACAATAAAATATGATTGCAAAGTTATTATACTGCTCGATTTTTTGCTATGATGATTTATTAACTGCGTATTTAAAGACGGAAATTTGTGTAGTGACTATTAACTTGTTGGTGACTTAATCTCGCATCAACTGTAATGAAAATTTCTGGATATATTTAAGTGACGCTATAATTCTATTTTGAGTGGATTTGCAAGTGGAGTTTATTTAAAATTTAAAGGTTTATCAGTTTCAGTAGAAAACAAGATAATAACAAGCGAGCTGTTTAAGAAACTTTAAATTAGAGGATAATAATGACCAGAATATGGTTGCATCTCGATATTGATCTTATATCATGAACCTATAACTTACTTCCGGACTTTTCATTCCCAATTCGGCATAGAGGTTTTCCAAAGGTGTCTTAAGAAACATGTGATCATCATCGTAGGAATCATCTAGCGCATATTTCCCTAACGATTGTTCCATCTTCAGTATGGTTGATGGAGAAAGGCCGTGGTCCAAATTGCTCTATAATACTTAATTGCTTGTTTTTAAATTCTACTTTATTTATCTGATCCACTTGTAACATTCGACGTTATTCTATGTGATACTTTAAGTTTAATTAGATGCTTAGAATTAGAAATATTAATTATTCCTAGTCGTGTCAAAGTCCATCTAATTCATTATTGGAAATGTTCAAAAATTGTAGTTTAAAATGAGCTCTTCTATTTTCCACTTCTCAGAAATGTTCTGTCAAATTATGTTTAGATGTTTTGTTAGGTTTTGAGGATATGGTATGTATGAAAATAGTTCCTGTTTGTGCCACCTTTCTAAGTCTGTTCATGGGATGGAATATGTTCTTCACGTAGTTTTCATAACTATGGGTTACCGGCCCTCCGGATATCGTCTCCTTATCGAATGCTGTGGCTGCACCCACAGGTGGACGGCGTTCTCTCCATCCAAGATATTCAGACATCTGGAACAATTTCTGAATGTGATTAGGAATGGAAACCAATGTAAAAATACCATTAAAAATAAACTATATTTAAGTTTAGTTATCTCAATGTTATGAATTGCAGTGGTGTGCTATCAACAGATATACTTAATTAGTAAAGGATTTAGATAGTATTATTTTAGCTGATAATTAGTCACTCGTGTAGCGAAATAGTGAATATAAATGCAATGGGAAAGAGATGGAGTAGGGCGAGTATCTAAAATATGCCTGAGGCGACGCAATTTTACACTGGACTCTGGCATACGACTTAATCGATTCATGAGGGTGTTAGATCAATTTGAATCTCTAGGTGTTTAGATACTGTTAAACATTGCCATAGGGCAGTATACATGCCACTGGTAGTATTGCAAGTCCTTACGTTGATCACTGTAGCTAAGACAGATTAGTGATGGGAAGTGATCTTCAACCGGTGTTGTTGTAACAAAAATGCAGTAAGTACGTGTTTCTACAATGCCACCCCACTGCACTCAACTACGTTACGTCAATAATTTCAAAAATACATTAATAGTATTCTGCTTTATGTAGGGTAACATCTGTAGCAAAAATTTGTTAGTGGTTGGTTAAAAATAAACACTGATAAGGCAAACAAATTCTATATATATCGAACTTTCAGGTGGATGATGAAGAGTGGGAATTAATTGGCAGTCGTACTTATACTTGGGAGGGATCAGAAATACTTAGATGCAAACATTGGGACAAAGTGGCTGTGAGGTGAAATAATTTTTCTAGCGTATTACAAAATATCTAATTAAATTGCTCACTTATTTAGATGGCACCTTTCTTCATGTGGATCCCGCTTAGGTCGTCGTATTTGTAATGGGGGAACGAACGCTGACATAGCTAGCAAAGTTCAAAACTACACAGAATTGCCGCGGTGGAGAAATGCATTCACATTTATTCAGTTACCAAACGATCAACAACATGTATGCCAACTTGTTTTGATGCAGATTTGCTAGTCTTTATAGCATGTTGCGATTTCATATTTGATTTATATACATTTTAACAATTTTTATACTGTTTTAGAAGGACCAAAATCTAAAGCTAGCGATGGACGGCTATGATAAAAAGATTTTAAAGCTGAAAAGCATCTCACCATTGAAAATAGATGTAGATTGGAAGTGGACACTTGGAAAGGATGGATGTAATAATTTCTCTGTTAGGTATGATAGATTTTAATTTGCAAACAATTATAGTTCTTCTCTTTACTCATGTTTCTTCTATCTTTATATGCTCATTTTTGTTTTTTAATTTCCAGCCCTACGACCATTTCTATCTAGCCATTTCTTTCAGAATGTCAGCCATGAGTACTATCGAAAAGCACCGGCTAGGAGAATTAGACGAATTCTGCCGTGCTTTTGATAGAGATGGATTTGTCGCATGTAACAATTTGTGACTACTTGTCAGCTTAGAATGGATGTTTATCTTATTTATATTATTACACTTTCGGAAAGTACTCTGAAGGTCCACTAATAAACTGTTCCTATCATAGCTTTAGACATGAACAACGTTTATAAAATGTCTGTGGATATTGCTGTTAGACGTCATCGAAATGTATTATATCAACCTAGCCACGAACTATTAGCTTATTAGTTCATTAGTCATTGCCTGTTGTTATATTGGGTTTACATATGCCTTGAAAATAAAATACTTTTATTACATCGTTTCATAGTGATTAGAAAGAACAAAGATTTTTGTCTATGGCGGTCACTTTGCTGTTCACAGTGGTTGCCTAGCAACAACGCGCCTCCAACAATTTTGACATTAACCTTTGTTGGACCACCAGATGTCCTTGCTAAATACTTTCTTCCGTATTTAGGTAACGATTTGACGTCAGTAAAAATATTTTCAACTAAACTAGCGTATACCAGAAATTTATTTGAAAAGAATGGAACACTATCTGGAGGCAAGTAACAGAGGTTTATAATTATTATCTTTACTTAGAAATAATAATTCCAAAGCAGAATCATTAGAATTTAGGTACTCATTTTGATAAGTAAATATATTTTAGCAATCAGCTGCTATAAAACTACAATATTGGTGGAGGAAACAACTGAAAAATTTCGAGAAAATTACAGATAGAGCTAGAGAGATGTAAGCATAAGAAGTAAAACTAAAATGAACAGACAGATTATCATTTAATTTCTATTTCAAATAGAGCAGAATGGAAAGGCCTAGTGGACATTTCTCAACAAAATAGTGATCTCATCGAACACCTAAATAAAATTAGAAAACAAAAGGTCTGTAATGTAAACTTTCAAGTAGGCTTTCTAAGGAGAAATCCTGGATTGGTTCCTTCATGCTTTTTATGTTCTAGGCCTATGAATTAATGAAATATGAATATATTCTTAACTTGCCAGCAAGTCATGTCAATTCCTTCCTAGCAAAAGAAGCGATTAAACCTATGAAAATTAAAGTAAGTGAAGAAGACATCCAACTCGCCATGGTGGAAGAAGAAAGAAGAAACAAAGCAGCGCAAATCATACAACGTTTCGTGAGTCACCTTTTTTTAAAATTTTATGTCCACATATAAGAATATTAATGCTTAGGTATTCTCAAATTGAAAGCAAAGTCCACAATAAAAGTATATTTCAGTTTCGTAACCATCATCAAGAGATTTTAGCAGCTAAGTACCTCAGAGATATAACAATGATTAAGCCTCGGCGAAGACTCCAGTTGATTAGCATAATTAATGAACGGTTAGATGAGAAAAAATATATCAAAAAGGAGCATCTTCAAACAGTTAAAGAAAAGGTTCCAAATTCCGACGTTAATTCATTGTCTAGCTTCGACTTAAATACATACAATTTAATTTCAGCTGGCCGAACACAAAGAACAGCGTCAAAATGATGCCAAGGAATTTGCAAAACGGCAAATAATGTTGAACTCTATAAAAAGAGATATAGCAGTGCTAAAAGGTCGACTATACAGTTAACAAATTTGAAAGGATATGACAAGAGAAATGGAATAGAATAATTACAGCTAGATGTTATGACACTAGTTTCAGCAATAGCTTCCGATGCAGAGATTAACAGTACTGTAAAGCGCTTAGGACCATCTACTCCTCTGAATACATATAAAGCACTATTGAAGCATAAAGAGGAAATGGAATCCATCGAAGAAAATTTGTTAATCAGTTGAAGTATTTATTAATATTGGCTCTTAGATTCTCAACACATTTAGTGATAATGATGTGCATTAGTATTAACAACCAGTATAATTTGTTCACATCAACACCTCTTTCTAATAAAAATTATGTAAATATTGGTTTACCATAACTTATTAGGACAGTTAACTGATATTTTTCAAAGGTACTCGAATGTTTCCCAGGCGAATTAACTCCTTCCCAAATTTGTCGTAGAGATTTCCACCCTCCTGATATATGTGGGTAAAATTAAACAGTCTCATTATTAAATGGTAAAAAAGGTACGTTCATTTATATTATACCTGAAATTCCTTAGCTGGCTCTCTCATTGTAAGAGCTATCCTTCGTCCACGTATATGACGTGAAAAAACGCCGTGTTTCCAGTCATATCTGCAAAATATCAGTATACCAAATTAACGTTCCTATATATTATAAAAATAACAATCACACACATTAAACGATGACATAACAGAATACCTTGCACTATTAGCCATACATAGTAGCGATCGGTGTGGCATCCATACGTAACATATCTGTTGTGATACTTCATTAGCTAGTGTCATAACAGATCCACTTAAAAGATTGATGCTGAAAATACAAGGTACTTAAGCCAAATATTTATAGGACGTTTAAATGAGTTAAACATATATTTAACATTTCAAACACAAAATAATGATTATTATATGCAAATAATTCACCTAATCAAGCGATTTCCCCATATCCACATATCGTCTTGATGCATTTCTATAGCACTCTTCTTATTTTCTTCATATTCAAGGTTACACATTTCAAAAGGCTGATAATTACCCAACTTTTCCTCCGATATTAATCTCATCTTTTCTAGCAATAAGTCAGCATATTCAGGCATACCTGAAATGGTATCCACTTAAAGAAAAATCATGACTATTTCTACTGAGTTGAACACTATGCAGAAATAAGCATACATAATACAAATTCTACAGTGAAAAAGACTTCAAATGTATTATAAAAATTTCGAGAAGTTAAGCTCTATTCAAAATGGGACCCAGAAACAAAAGGAAAGCAAAACAAACATCTAAAAAAATGATATCAGTAGTTTAAATTTATATAAATATATTATAAAATAATTATTTTCCTAGCACATGCTATATATGGCAAGAATCAAATTACCTACAAACGAATCGGTCTTAATTTTCTTTAGTTTGAAGTTAACTTTGGGTCCATAGTCCTGAAATTTCTAATGTTGGTTACTATACAAATAATATAAACATAATATAGCAAAATAAAAAACATGGAACAATAATGTGTAATACAGTCTTTCACAATGCAAACAAGCAATACCTGTTTTCTACGTCCAGATTGTGATTGAACCCAATCAACTTGGTCTATCATATCCATAAGACAATTTTCCTCAGATTCAGAGAGAAAATCCTCCACAAGCATGAGCCCCTCAATATCCAATCGAGGATTTTCAGAGTGTTTTGCAGATAACGTGGCTGCAAGTATTGCTTAATTAAAATTCTGTTCAAGACAATTATAACAAACTATATTTACATTAAAATTTTTAAGTGCTTTTTGGCTGCATTACTGAACATCTAATTACGAATATAATGTAGAAAAATAAATACTAACCGCATATTATTTCATCTATTGTAGAAGAAGACGTCAACGATGGGAATTTAACTGCATTTTGCAATTCTCCGTCATAAACAAAGTATTCGTAATTTTCATAGATGTCCTGATCAAGACGAAGTTTTAATACACGATCAGTATTTTCACACAAGGCGCAGAAACGAATACCTTTGCATCCACATTGCAGTTCACTGGATATATGGGAAACCGTCATCTAAAAGTAAGTTAAATCCATATATCTAAACAAAAATGGTCTAAGTGTATAAAACTAATCGTTAAGTTGCACAACATATTCGAATAATAAACGCAAAACGCGATATTTCAACAGCATGAAATTAGAGTTGTATTTGACGCTCAAGCGTAACAGTTTTAAATACGGTAGATCTAGATTTGTGAATTCTTCTTATCCATTTTTCATCTAGAGTTGACAGTTCCCTAAATTGGATTTCTTCATTGCGTAAAATTTAAAATGTATTAATTGGAAGTGGAGACATTATTTTGCTAAATTTGAAGTAGATTAGCTGCTCTATTAACTATTTTAAAATTTAGTTAAAGCTTTATGTATTGATTTTATCTATATTGACAATCGTTCATTCCGGTTCTTCGCCATCCTATTGCCTATTCTGTTTTCTACATGCGACAGGCTTATCGCATCACTAGCATGAATGACTCAGTATAAAATTATTTGTATTATTTAAAATTCCTGCTTACTGATAAGGGATTTTGCTCTTGTTCTAATTTCGATGTTGAAATATCATTAGTAATTTTTTAAGGATTTATTGCGCAATGATTTATTGTGCTATCATAGTACATTCAGGATAGACGGTTTTTTGGTATCTGCCGTTTTCTAGTGTATATTTTGTGGCAGCATTGATGATATCTTTTATGCTGATCACACGGAGTAATGTCTCCTCCTTCTTCGGTTAAACCTGGCGTTATAAAGGTATGTTTGTGCGAAGTAATTAATAATATCCAATATTATTATTTACGAAGAAGGCTATTTAATTTATCACGTCTATTATTGATAGCACGTTGTAAACATTTTTGATATTATAGGATCCCGCTGTTGCCGCATTATTTAGTAATAAAGATCCAGAAGCAAGATATGATGATTTACGTGAAATTGGACACGGCTCTTTCGGGGCAGTGTTTTTCGTGAGTTATTTCCATATGCTTATACCACTATATTTCTCCGGATTATTTTAAATGTCAAATTTTCCTTAATTTTAGGCTTTTGATAAAGAGAGGGGGGAAACTGTTGCTATCAAAAAAATGGCATTCTCAGGCAAACAAGCAAACGAAAAATGGGCTGATATTCTTAAAGAGGTGATAATTTAAAGTTAGGACTGTGTAACTACATTTTTGTGTATGTGGTAATTTTGTTCTATAGCGATTTGAGTTGTTTAAGGTAGCCTTCCTTAATAAGATCAAGCATCAGCATATTGTGGAGTACAGAGCATGCTTTTTAAAAGAACAAATATGTTGGGTAAGCTTGTTATTTTTATTACACATCTTAGTATATATTTAGAAAAAATAACTTTGGAATTGGTTATGTTTTACTCAAGCATGTAAAAAATAAATGCGCTATGCAAAATTATTATGAAGTTTATTTATAATATTCTTATACGGAAGTAATTAAATTATACTATATTAGAAGTATATTTATTATTCAGGTTCTTTTGACGATCATAATAGTAGGTTTAAGACATTGTGCAGTTAATTACAATGTAAAATATGATATATTGATAGTTTAATTAATAAAAATATTTCAAATGAAACATTTGTATTTTCAAAGAAGATTTATACAGTTGGTGATGGAGTACTGTATTGGTTCGGCTGCTGATATTGTGGATGTATTACGCAAAGGTCTTCGTGAGGTTGAGATTGCTGCAATTTGTGCTCAAACACTGGAAGCTCTGTACTATTTGCATGGGATGAAAAGAATTCATAGGGATATCAAAGCGGGTAATATACTGCTGTCTGACTCCGCCATGGTTAAGTTAGGTGGGATATTGCTTATGGTTATTTTTTTTAAAGCTTCCGTATTTTAAATAATTATGTTTTGTGTTTAGCTGATTTCGGTTCTGCTTCAATCTCTGATCCAGCGCAAACATTCATTGGTACTCCATTTTTCATGGCCCCGGAAGTTATTTTGGCTATGGATGAAGGGCATTATACAGAAAAAGCTGACATTTGGTCACTGGGAATCACTTGCATCGAACTTGGTATGAGCATTTTCTGAAATTCTCTTGTTTTATTATATTAATTTTTGGTGCTATATAATATCAAGTATATTTTAATGAAATGGCACTATTCTTTTAGCCGAGCGTCGACCACCGCTATTCAATATGAATGCTATGTCAGCACTGTATCATATTGCTCAGAATGACCCACCAACTTTAGCATCTGTGACAACTAGTGATCAACCAGAGTGGTACGTGAGAGATAATTTTATGCAATAGAGGCCTATGATGCTAATAATTTTTTAAAGGTCCGATCGATTTATTTCGTTTGTGGATCAATGCTTACGTAAAGATCCCGATGAAAGATTGACAACTGAAGACTGTATAAATGTGAGAATATAAGTAATTACGTATTGTTAACCGGAATTATAAAAAAAAAATTTCCAGCATTCCTTCATTTCATACTCAAGGCCAAAGGGTGTTATACAAGAACTAATAACGAGAACAAAATCCGTGGTTAGTAGCCTAGTAATATTACATGTACTTTCATTAATATAGTATTTAGGTTATGGAGCTGGATAACTTTCAATACAAAAAAATGCGTAAATTAATGTATCTAGATGAGGCAGAAGGCCGTGATGGGGAAGCTACTGCTGGTAGGAATTATTTTATTTATTTATTTCTATTATGATTTCTTTTTCAAAATCGAAACTATGTCTAAAGATAGTATACAGGCTCGGAAGATATAGATGACGCTCCAAATAGTGCTGGGATGTTGTCTGTCGATAAAGGTAAAACTTTTTTAAATATTGATCTCATTCTACATATTGAAAAGTGCATAACTGCAGGTGACTCTACAAGTTCTCGAAGTGCATCATTAAAAAGTTTAACTTCATTCCGATCAATGCAGAGCAGTGGTGGTCCTGGAGGAAATAAAAGACTTCCAATACCCAATAGTATGCGGGGAAATTGTGCTTTAGAAGGAGAGGTATGTATAATAATTAGGATAATGCGAATTTCTTCTTTATATTTTATATCGATGTATTGTAGAATCGTACTTTAATACCAGTCGGAGATGTTTCATTGGAAGGATCTGATAAAGATGCGAGTAGTACAAGACCGTCAAGTCCTATACCTCCAGTAAAAAGCGAAAGAACTACAAGAGTATGCTTATTTAAAGAAATTAGTAATGTTTGGTCCATAATTTATCATTTTTTAATCAACGAATTTCATTACAATAAGATTAATACGATTAGAAGACAAATTTGTTATGTTAATTTAATAGCTCTCATTTTATTTGTTCAATACTAGGATGACATGGCCACACTGAGAAAGTCGAAGTTTTCTACACTACGATCTGCAAAGTTGATATCTCGGGAGCAGGAAGAATATAATAAGGAGAATAATATGTATGAGCAAATGAGTGGTTACAAGCGCTTACGGCAAATGCACCATAAGGAAATGCAGCAGGTTATCTTTTAGAAGATTAGAAGCTTTCATAACTGAAATTTTATGTGCCGCTCATTTACAGCTTGAGGAAAAGTGTAGCAGTGATATCGAATTGCTACGCGTTCGTCTTGATAAGGAGTTGGAGCAACTGCAAATTGGCTATGGGAAAGTAAATAATTTACTTTAATCATTTAATGCTACATTTTTTCACATCAAGTTTTTTATATTTGGAATTCATATTAGGAACGTCAAAGGGTTAAAACTGCTCATCAATCTGAGTTAGAAAAAAAGCGAAAGGAAATTGAAGAAGGAGAAAAAAAATTAAGAAAACAAGTTCTGGTTAGTTTTTACAGAACTTACATGTGAATTTGAATTTTCATTGATGTCTATTTATATATATATATTTTTGTAGTCTCGTCAATCACATGAGATGCGTGCATTTTCGGCCCTCCAGTTGAAAGAGTACAAGCATAATAAAGAGCTGGCAAAAAATGTAGGCATAATTTGATATAGTTAATTATGATATCCAATCGGAAGAGTTATTATTTCAGAGTCTCAAAGAGCGCGGTATGTCTCGATCGGATTATGAATTATCAGTTAAAAACGCAAAAGCTGCACTATCACGTCAAAAGACTCAAGCCGAAAGTGCCTTTGATGCTAACTTACGTGCCGAGTTGGAAGGCGAAATCAATAAGTACAGAAAGTCGCAACTTATTCGAATGCATAGTCTGGAGGAGAAACTTAATGACGAGGTGGAATTTCTATTTTATTTAATTATTATGATCATTAAGTATTTTGATTAGTGCATCTAAGATGTATTATATGATGTTCAGGAAATTAATGTTCAAGTACGACAAATGGATACTCGACAGGCACTTTTACTGAAGCATCACGATACGACAAAGGAAATAGAGTTAGCACAACTTAGAGAATTACATAATCTAAAGAAGAAACACCAGGTATAAATACTGCAAATTAATTTAAATATGCACATATGTTCTTTTTTTAAAGGAAGTTCAACATGAAGCGGAATCTTCCAATCAAGCGGAATATAACCGCAGGTTAACCGATGATTTACGAAAGAAGCATGCCCTTCAAAGTAGGCAACAACCAAGAGAACTGAAGGTTTTGTAGTTACTTTCTATTTGAATCCTTGTCTGGCTGGTATTTAGCTTAATATTTATATTTAAGCTAAAAGAGGCTCAAATACGCAAGCAGTATAGATCAGCTGTGAAAACACAAACAAGACAGTTCAAAGTGTGGCAAACACAAATGATGCAAACAGCACCTAAGGATGAGCAGAAGGATATATCCAATAGGCTCAAAGAGGTTTGCTAATATTTATAATATGATTAATCGCTCTGTTACCTATAATCATATAGGTGAAAATTTTCTTTAATTAATACTTACCTAATATTTTATAAGAGTTTCATTGTATTTAAAAAGATATTTTAGGAACAAAAACGTAAAATAGCTTTGCTTGCTTCTCAATACGAAAATCAAATCGAGAACATGGTACAGGAAAAAACGGTGTGTTATTTTCTATTTCTAAAATATATTTAACACTAAGTACATATATAGGTAAAACTAGAATCTTGGCAAGAGGACGAGGCTCGACACCTCAGTGAGAGACTAGCTAAAGAACTTGATGAATTGAAATCTTATCAAGCAAGGCAGAAGGCGCAACTGGAAGCCAGCATTAACAAGGTATACCCACGAATTGCTCCTATATACTAGGATTAACTTTTGGTTTAATTTTAATGTTGTTTTTTCTTTTATTATGATTTTAGGAGTGTGTTGCTCTTGACGATCGTATTTCCTTACGTCGAGCTATGCTGGAACAGAGATTTACTGAAGAACATAACGACATGCAACGTCTACGCGAATCCCGTCGAGCATCACTATCCGAACAACAATCAAAAGAACGAAGACAGCTCGAGGAGTCAACTGGGCAAAGAACTGCGCTTTAAAAGTATGGAATTATTTTAGTGGTATTTTGATATCCTTAATTTACTCTTGATGAAACTTTATTGACAAAACGTTTAATTTGCTAACTCTTTCACTTAGGAACACCACGTCACGTACTTTGACTTCAGTCCATGGATATAAATATGAGCTTAAAATAGAGAAGGCGCTCTCATCTGACTACACGTGCTTTCTTCAAAATAGTTCTTTGAAATTAGTTTTAGACGGGATTTTTTTCATATCACTTCAATCTAATAATCTTCGATTCTGTTATTAATTGCTGGTCATTGAGCTCATTACAGTTCGTTTTTTAAAAAAATTTAAAATATTTGAATCGCGTATATGGGCTTCCTTTTTCCTTAATCTCTTGTGTATCAAATGTCTGTTTTTTTTAAACATTTCCCTAGTTTTTAAAAATTTGTTGTATGCGATTAAACCTAAATCGCTTTGGGTTCATGTGATTCTTTCGTTAGTCCGTCCAATCCGCATTGCTAGCTGTGCAGTAGGAAATGATGGTCATTATTTATTGTGCTATTTACTAACACAAAGTGGATAGTCAAAAGGAAATGAAAGATAATAGGTCCGTTTATATATGAATTACGCGAGAACTTTAACTGTGAAAGTTTTAGCGTCTTTTTGTTCTTATCTCATCCTTGTTGCAGAATAGATAACCATTTTGCACTCTATTCTCACAAATGATCTATAGCTTGCATGTAAGGCTAATTTTAATGTCTAATATTTTTACCAGTTATTTATTTGATTTGTTACTGAAACCTCAGCTATGCTTTAGTTGTTTTTGCTGTTTAAATATACTGTGTGTAGTAGATGTGATAATATAGGTAGACACAAAATGCTAGGCTTTCTTTTATTCTTTTCTCGAAATGTTTCTATGACGACGTTATTGTTCGGCAAATACGAGGAAAGGACATGCATACTAGGGGCCTTATTATGTCTGATAATAGTGTCGACTGTTTATTTATTGTATAGCAATCGGTGATATACGTTCTATGTCTGTGTAATAATTAACTATGTTATTTATTGTGTGGATGATATATATGCCTTTAGTAAAGACTTATATTTATTGGATTCGGAAATACTTTTGTGGTTTAGCCACTTTACATTTTATTATTGTGTGGTATTGGAAGATTCTTCATTAAGATCGGAAATAAAAACTGGATCAGAGACGTATAAAATTTATATAAAGGAGATTTGATAGTTTAGAATTGTTTAATTTCTTTTTATTGGTAAAGTATGATTTAGGATCTAGGTTTGATTATTGTACCCGTATTCCATTAAATGGATTAGAGTTCTTCATGTGACTATAGTCTGTTTGTGGGTTGCTGCTATTAAGTTTAGGGATAAGATGAGTGTTCCCCAGAGAAAATCGAGACCAATACTCTACCACATTCATCAACTGCTGAATGATGATGTGAAGTGAAAGTGGCGACAAGTATTCGCAGAATCAGGGTAGTGTTAGTTATATAAGCATTATGAATTTAATTATTTGCCATTATTATTACCATGCTTAGTTTTCTTTGTTTTGCTAATATGGATTGCTGTGGTATTTAGTGCGGGTATTCATCAGGAGTTTTAAAGACCTGTTTTTGCTATATAACAGGTCAAGCGTACGTTTATTACTAATCACATAAAGGTGAGTGATGCCAGTAATAGCGCAATGCCGAGATCTCATTGTAAGAGAAGTGAGAAGTTTTAATTTAGCAGTAGAGAATCATATCATTTTGTAGTAACAGGATAACAGCTGTCATATATACTTCTATTGATTATCAGTTTTTCATAATAAACAATGTTGATTATTCTATTGCTCTCATAGCTCTAAGACACGAGTTGTATCAAGAATTACTGGGATCAACTGGAGTGAGCCACTTATGTTAAGAAAATATTGTTGAGCAGTGGATCTTTAACTGTTCATGCTTCAAAATGGCCGGTCAATTTTTCAACACCGGAAGGTGGTCGCAGATTATTTCGCTGCAATCGGAAATTCTCTAGGGAAAGTCACTAATACGCAAAAAAAATCCTTTTCAATCCATTTCCTCCATTGAATTAAAGTGGCTCACCACATTTTTGAAAGTTTGTTAGTCTTCTTTATAAGGAGTCTAGTGGAGGCTAGGTCATAAGAAGTAGTAGAAGGGAGATTGATTTGTTCTGTTCAAATTTAATTTCTAGTGTTTACCTTTTAGTAACTTGCGGCCATTAGTTACTACTTAAGTTGGGTGCGTTTGCCTGAAATGCCCGTGTTCCAAAATCTATATTTTGGCTGGCAACGTCATTGTGCATGGTCGATTTCCCTTCAGATATGTTTTAGATACGAAGAGTAAATAACTGAAGTTCATATTAATAACGCTTTTCAATTTGAACTAATTTTTGGAAAAGATGAACTGCTGAGTGATGATATGACCTCTATTTCTGTCAGCAAAGTAAGTTGATTATTGCATGAAATATTGGCATTTCCCTGATGATCTCTTTATAACATCTTTCAGTTCTATTTTTCACCTAGAAACGGCGAAAGGATTTGATTTTCAATATATTCCTTGATTTATTGAATACTGACATCTTTTTAATGATCACACTAACTCATTTTTACACCCACTTTCAGTATTTGCTTTCTACTTCAGACGAGTTGGATCGCACCTGTCCTTAATATTTACTCTTTCAACTCGTGAACAGTTGGTGTTCTGCTGTGAATTACTTTATCATGGAAAAATAGCTATAAGAAATTCCAAAATTACAATGAGTACCTTTCATACACTGATTCGGTCTGCAACTAAGCCATTTTTGGATAGGCTTAGGTTTCTAGATTTCCCATAGTTTTTCTTTGGATGTATGCTGTGTTGACTAGAATTAGCATAGGTGCTTTGAAATTACTTAATCAAATTACTATTTTTTACTTAATCTTTACTACATTAAGTGTCTTTTTAAACTGTCACAGAATTCTGCGCCACATAATGTTTCCTTGGTTGTGTGCATATATTAATGTTCCTAACCAGGATTCAAAAGGATAATGGGACGTGTTGGATAAAGATTGGTGTAATATTTCTGCGGACTAAAGTCTAACATCTGTGTGTCAACGTTTGGACGATAGTAGTTACGATGTTAAATCTGGAGATTCTGTATACATGGGTCTTTTCGGCAAAGTAGATCAACTAGTGAATCTACTATCTGGTTGCAGGCAGTTAGACATGTCGACTAGTTTTGAGGGCTTTTGCATAAATATTTCTAGCGTAATTCCTAACGAAGTAAAATACCATATTTTGAATATCGAGATGTGCCCTACAAAACGGTCTAATTTGCACTGCGGCGTTCGTTATTTCCGCAGTAATTGTTCATATTTATCAATGGTGGTTTTTCCGAAGATGACTCGATTTTCAAGAAAGCTGACGTAGATATTTGGTGATAATCAAGGAGTGTGCGGGAGCGCCACGGGAGGGCTGGATCGATTAATCAATTGCGGAAAACTTGGCTATTCCGCATGCTGCTCGCTAGCTGTTGCGTACACGTATTCCTTAGTGCAAAGAGTTGTTGATCGTCGTTCGCATTTCGTGTCGTTTTTTGTCCGTGCCCTCGGCGTGTCTCAGTTTACATCTTAGCTTTTCTCATTATGTATTATGTATACCATTGGCCGTTCATTAAACACAATACAGATTTGTTTGTATGTTTTTAATGAACGATGAAGCGAATCGGATGGTGTTAGTTAATTGAAGAAAATACTTTTTCGTCATTCCACTATCTATTTTCTCTAACTGTTTTATATATCTTTCGTGGTTCTGCCCTTTCTTGTTCCTTCCGTTGTGAGTATTCATGGCTGCAATAAGTTTATCCATCAATCTTCCACCGAAATGCACATTCCTACTCACAGCTCACACACTTTCTTTCGCGTACCTATTCGAGAAGGGTGTGCTCACACTTAGTCAGATCGTGGTTATTTTCATTAATGGATATTATTCAGACGTTTCACATATCATCCACCTTATCGTTTTGCTTAGAACTATATTAGTTAGCTTGTTATCTATCAATATTATTCTAATAAACCTGTTAGTTTATTATATTCATAGTATTCGGAGTAGAACTAAAGAGTTCTATAAACCTCTTGTCTGTACAGTACAGGTGACGTTTCGTCCTCCTATCCAATGTTCATCATAATCCATGTATTCCCTGTGGAGAATCAACTACGATGAATCTCATCGATCTGCACTATCGACTATGTGTTTTTCCTCTCCACTAACGTGCTAATTGAGAACGCTCAATTATGTTTCATGCTAGTGCATTCTGCACATGTAACAAAAGGTGTTCTCTTCTGCGTTTCGTGCCTGCTGGAATCAAACAACTGTAGTATTCTAAATATTTTATTGGCTTTAATTATTTGTGAAGCATCTACATAGTGTCCATTTGCATCACAGTCGAAATGGCCCAGGTAATTATCCCTCTCGCTACTCATCAGTTTGCAGCCTAGTTCAGGGTATTCGAGAAGCAGACACTGAATATAATGACTAATGAGGGTATTCTACAGCTTCTACCGTAATTCTTGAGTTAAACATTCTCCTAATAATGGTAGTTCGCTGTGAGTGCAGATGTTAGTTAACCAGCTGCTGGAATTACAATCTTTTTGTGTAACGGCTGACTTCTAATATGTGGCACCCATCTACCTCTACACATTTATTACTTATCTACTTCAGAAGACAAATTAGCAAAGTAAAAGCTGCGAATAATTATTGGGTGTGAAGAATGAATTATTTCGATTAAGACAATATGACAACAAAGACTGATCACTGATCATATCCTATTTGTAACGTCGAGGTTTGTGCTGCTTTGTTTTCTCCGCATGAAAACATGCATAAACTGAAGTAGTCAGGAATGACAAATTGCTAAGCTATTGTGGAATTCAGCAACCGTTTTATTCTTTCTTTCATATTTCGATGTTTTCATATGTATTTAATGTACTTGTGACTTGCCAACGTTAAATTAACGTGTTTTTGTCATGTTTTGCATAGATAGGGAGGACCATTTAGTCAGACTTCCTCATTAGCATACCCATTCTAGTTCATGCTGTGTTCCAAATTTTTTGTTTCAGTTCAATCTAATAGGGCTAAGTGAACTGTAGTAATCACTAAAATATGAGTGGACATAGAGGTCAATGCGTGATGAAGGCCGTTATGAATATAGTCCTTTCAGTTTCTGTTCTTTTAACTAAGGCTTTTAGAGACGCTTCTTCTCATTTGTTTGGCAAATCGAAAATTGAGTGAATTATGCGTGGGGCGGCCGCGCTCTGCCAGCTTGCGAGAAAACCTGGTCAATTGCGTGTTTTTCCGACGTTGGAGCTTCAACATTGATTTCTGTATTCTGGAATTTTTTTCCACTATTTTATCTATTAGTTCATAGGTTATAGTTCTCATTTGCTCATATTTGGATGATCATATTATTTCATTATAGTTAGATATTGCAGCCTGTTCTCATTCCCTAGCTACACGAATTCGTGTTTGGTTTCTGGTATGTTGTTATAGCTGTGATGGGGTAATGTATAGTTGTTTCAACCTCTGTAATTAAATAGGAATTTGCATGCATATATACAGGTTCAATCGCATCTCCCTAGTTCTCGTCCTGAGTTGTGTTGTGACTGGCTTGGCTTCTCGCCAAGCCGAACGCGGCCCCAGATCTGTCTTGTTGTTTTCGCTTCCAGGCCTATTCTGTGTAGTAAGCCATAATTTCGTGCACACTCTTTTTCTCTTTCTCTCCCTGACTGCAAACCTTTAGCATCATATGTGAGTGTGTATATGTAAACACTCCATATTGTCTTCCCATTGCTTCTTACATTTAAATTGCATTAATTTCGGATTCCTCTCCTATTACTCATTTGTTTCTTTAATATTTTAAACTATAAGTGAGACTGTTCAAATCTCTGCTGTTTTCTAGACTTGCGATAGTAAAAATATTTGGCCGTCGTAATCGGACACCTATAGCTTATGTCCTTATCGATTTAGTTAGCTTGAGGTCTCCTACTCCTCTTATCACAGAAGGATTCATATAAGCCTTATTGAGCTCACATCTTCTACATTCATTTCTTGAATATGTTTGATGATCACTTTTAAAACCAATAAGAGGAAAGATGTATATATGTATATGTTCTTCTGTTCAAAATTTATAGACGTATTGACAAAGCGGCGGTAATTTGGGCAAAGTGTACTTTGTTGTGGTGATAATTTCAGATAGCTTAAATATGAGTGCAGCAATACCAACAAATTCCCTATTATATTATATTATATTATATTGTTAATTTTACATTTTTCAATCAAAAAACAATATAGAATTTGTGTGCTGAAATATGAGCTACTATCATAAATAAAATATAAAGTACAATTGTTCAAAATACTATGATCTGTTTAATAATAGGGATATTACGCTGCCGTCGATATTTCAGCCATTGGTTCGTAAAATAGTGATCGGGCATAGTTCCTTGTTGTCCAGTTGAATCCTGTGATCAATAGCTGGCCAGGCCATTATCTCAACTTATCCCCTGTTTTGCTCGATTCGCCTCCTCACAACTATTATGAACTCGCCTAACTCCCGTCTCAATTCGATTTTCACGATCTAACTAAAGGAGCGAAGGTTGCCATTCACAATAGACATTGTCACTAACATTGGTTCTATTTTGAAATTTACTGATGCTAGTGTTACCCTCTTGTGTATAATTCATTGCAGATATTTAATTATAATGTATCAAGCTTATTATTTCTACTATACATTATGCATCTGCTCTCACTAACCGAGTTTTGGTAAATGAATCTACTTGGTCCCACCCACCGTCATCCACAGCTGTCAGAACCTCATGGCCTGTTGAGCACCTACCATAGCCGACTAGTATCTTTCACTTGATATAGCATGTTGCATAACAATTTGAGGATCATACATCCAGATCTATATTGTGTGATTTATTTTTGTTTATTTAGTTGGTTTATTCCACTTTAATCTTCAGTTGGCAGTACTAGATATTTTGTAATTAATAGGGACTCATGAATTTTTAAATAATTTCTGGAGCAATGAAACTCGATTGCTGGTTGCCTCATTAGTTGTTTTTAGTTTCTTCCTTGAAATCTTACAACTAGGTGGAGTAATTTAAAGATTAGTTAATCATAAACTTGACTGAATTGTCCAGCCAGTCAGTTTTTCCCCTCGTTGCGCGTTTGGCGGAAGGCCTTCCCTCAGGGTTTCCCCGTGGGAGTTACAAGATTGTATGTTGGAACGGATAGGAAAACAAGGATTAATCGATGCTAGCGACTAGTAGGCGCCCGGCCAACTAACATCTACTAATATTCTTTGATTATTCCTTGTTCAGAAACTTTTTTTATTAATGTTGAACTTCATACGCCCACTGTTAAATAATATATAAGTTTGGGATTATATGTATAATTATTATATACATATATTCGTATAGTTATATATAGTTGTACATAACATTTTTGTTTTAAAATGCTTTAATCCACTTAAAATCTCTTACACATAGGCATATGTTACGTTAAGCCTGCAAAAACTGACTTCGTTTTTTTCTTGTTACGTCACATGAAATGCTGAGATAAACTTCCCCCTATTTATCACAGGTTGGAAATTTTTAATAGTTAAAAAAGGCTACCATTAATGAATTTTCAAATTTAATGAATTGTGCTCTTTGCATTCGGAAAAAGTCATGTATACTACATTGGCCATAATTTTTACCAATAAGAAGATGGGAAAGCCTTCCATCTCGATTATTAGAATACTAAACCGCGTATAACACGTCCTCCGAGCCTTGATAGCTATTTCTGCTCGCTCTATTGTAGCCGTAATTTCCACATTATGCTACTTATTCTTTGCATTTTCCACCTGTCCATAAGCATGCTTTGCATTGTTCTACTAGTGCACACACGTTTGCCATAATCATCTGTTTGTCCGTTCACTTCACTGAATATTCTCGAAAACCAGCCAATCATTTGTAAAGTAGCATAATTGTCTACTGTCTAAGTGCTACCCTGCATCCAATGTTTCAGGCGCGGCTGCCTTACACACTCGTCGCCGCCCTCCGGTTGTGACGTTGTTCTCAGTTCAATCACAATTGATTAATCACCCTATATCGATTAGTCACCTTCTGACCACTAGAACACTTCCATATTCTGCACTATGATAATCTTAAGTCTTTTTTTTCGTGGAATTGGTATTCTTGTTTGTCTGCACTGTATAATTTAGAAATACCTTGAGAAATTCCCAAGCAATATATTTCCAGGAATTAATGGAAAATTTGATTCACAATCTTGTCGGGTTTTACTAAAGATGGCGTTTCTCCACTTATTTTATAAGATTTATATTGAAATCGACTATTGCGCGTTTCTGGTCTATTGGAATGTGTCGCGCTAGTAGTAACTTTTTTTTTCTTTCAGTTCTCATTATAATAAAATTATTACACAAATGAACAAAGTACCTGATTTAATTTAGTTTTTTCTTAAATTTTTTGATTATGCAACTAAGTTGAAAAATATTTTACAATAGGTGAGACAATTTGTTAATTAAATGAATGTCACAGACAGAAATTTTCTAGAAGCTTAAAGTATTTTCGGCATATGATTGTATAGTTAGGATTCTAAGAGGTAGAACACCTTTCACCAACCGTAGAGAAGAAAGTAATTGGCAAACATGTTTTCCCAATAAACAACTTATGTGGTTGACATTTTATACCAAAAAATGTGCTTAAGATCATAGTATACTCCATAGTAGCATAGGATTTTTATTTATATATGTAGTTTTTCTCATGTGCAAATGTCTTCTTTTTCCAAAGTTTTAAATAATTTATTTCGTATAGAATATGAGAAACGGTGTCGCAGTCATTCAACTTTATATTATGGAAAATGTGGTAGCTGGGTTATTTGACTGGAAATATTCGTACATATCTTCGTCTATTGTAATTCTTTTCACTGCTACCCTTCTTGCAATTATAATTTTATTAATAAGTATTATTCAACAAATGAAACCATTTCCTCTTAGGACTTTCCTTTTTCTTATTTGTGCCGTGTGGAGTTCAGCGTTGTTTTGCACGCCTCTTGAGACAACTAGAGACTACCTCGTACCCACTATTTACCCTCATCTTATGTTCTTCTTTTGTCTCCAAAATTATTAGTTTTCCTGTTACTTGTAGATATTTTTCTATGCTTTAAATTAGTGTATATTTTTGGTCCCTAAGACCAGTTAGAAATATTTAGTTTATTTTACTAAATTATATTAATTTCTAATTGTAACTGAATGCTTACGTTAGATCTTATAATCTTTTAATTTTACTGACTTAATTTTTCGTCTGTATCCATCGGTAACTTCAGATTCGGGTCTTCTGCAGGCGGCACGCGGCCTCCCTTCGGTGACGCCGAGTCCATCGTCTCAGCCTGCGAAATGGTCGTGCGTGGAGACCAAGGTGGGCTACAAATTAATTCAAATGATTTATTTTGAATAAGAGGGAAAATAAACAAAATAGCATTGGGCTTTATAATCAGACTACTCTTCATCTAGCCACTTCGTTCTGTCCTGTACTCTCCGATTCCTGTTTCTCATTTATTACTCATCGCCAATGCGCTCTTTATTATTCTTATTTGCCTTTACTTCGAACTGCATTTTGCTTTGTTTCAAATGTTCAACGCCCGCTCCTACGTCAGTTGTTAGGATAAGCCTTTTTAACTGATAATGCGCTTTTTCAATATTGCATGTACGGTGCGACAAACGTTTGTGCTGTCAGCCACATTTCAAAGACGTGTTTTCTAAATAGTTGAGGCCGGATAGATAATGGATTATTCTCTGGTTGTTTCATGTATTACTTCTATCCCCTTCCATACTCGTTAAAATCATCGATTGAATTTCCTTGGTTGAACAAGAACAGAGATAACATCTACGTCAGTTCTCGATCGTGCAACAAAATGTTATCATGATTGTTGTTTAGTCATTTACCATATGAAAAATCCGCTTAAACTTTCCGATTATTTAATTTCAGGTTCAATTTTTTTGCTAATCAACAAATCAAGTTATAAATTATTATAGCTCTTCATTTATTTTAAAACTATGGATATCCCTACTTTTTACTTAGAATATTTGATGGCTTAGTTTCCAAATAATAGAGTTAGGAAGCCAATTGAGTTGCCTTTTTGCTTCTAAGCCTAAGCATAAGAAACGATTGAATTGCGCACTAGCACTCATCAAATACCATAGTCTGACATTCCCACATCACCATTTTTCAAAGTGAGTGAAGTCGTGTTTTAATGCTAACTCTATTACTTCTCAATTAATTCTAGAATAGGACATATATTTGTTTAGTATTTATTTATTCGTTTAAAATAGCCCTTGAATAATTGCCCTCTAAATTTATTTAAACAATAACATGAGTGCAGAGAAAATTGTTCCCGTGTATATATTCGTTTTTGGTTTGTTGACTTAGCAACGTTTAAGTGTATACAACCTGTGGAAATAGTAATTTCCTGATTAGCGGCTTAGTGGTAGTGTTTGTTCCTAGCGTTCACCGGCTGTGGTTGGCAAGGGATCATTTATTGTTGGGCTTAGGTGATCGGACCTTAAGTGCTATTGAAATGAGAAAAGTACTGTGGTATTTACGTAACTATTGAGAAATGGAATGTTTTTATAGCGATGTCGACCGTTAGGAAAACATTAATCGTTGGAAAAGTCATTTACCACTTTGTTCGCATGCCAGTATAATATTACAACTTCTCTTCATATAACTTTCCTATTGTAAAGCACTTTTTGATTTTAATTTACTTTGAATAGCATTAAACGTGACATAGAAGTATTTTTGACGCATTTTATGTGTTCTTTTTCGCTCGTTTCGCCCATAAATAGAATGCCATTGTCACAGTCACAATGATGTCAGTAGTGCGGCTGATGGACTGTTTAGATTTCATTCGTAGTCATTGATTTTTTACACCTAATATTGTTTATATTTCATTTTCATTTTTTAATTGTATGAATATATCGTTTATTCTACTCCAAACTGATGATTCAGAATTTTCCTTTTTATAGGGCTTAATTTTTTTCATTGGTTATTTTATTTCTTAAGTTGTGAGAAGCATAATATTATGTTTGATAGTGAGATGACAGCTGAAGAGCTGAACGTACTTTCTAGTTCTGAAACGTCGGATGAAGACAAGGGTAGGCAAAAAAAGTATTCTCTACTGCATCTATTTGTAGTCCACATTATTATTTATATATTTCTTAAATTTCCGACTTATTACATTATCTGTTCCGCTCGCATTTTTTGTGGCTCGTTGATGCGCTTAAAATCCCCCGATTATGTATATTCAAGGCGATAAAATGCACAAAAGTTTCTGGGAACACAAAAGTAGCGAATATTTGCTCACATGGAATGCTTCCTTTCCTGAGTACCATCTGTAGGTTGTTATTTTCCACAAAAAATAATTTGCCTAAATGAGTGGTAATAATGGACACAATTTTCCACACTGCGTTCACTGCTTTTCACTGCTATCTCATTTGAAAGTATGAGCTGGCACTCCGAGCGGTATTTCATTCTCCGCAGATAATGGAATCTAGCTGATGTCCATTAATATATTGCTATATTTAAAAATTTTGTAATCATTTTCCTACTAAGTCAAAAACGATTGGAGAAATATTTGGAAAATATTATAATCTTAATTTTTCAAGTAAATCAATATCATCTAGCCTGATCTCTGAGTTTATTTCATATTCGTTTTTAGTGTTGGATTCCCCCGGTGGCAGTTGTTCTCGGGCGTCCAACCACGCGAGTCCCATGCGAAACTTGAGCAGTGCCTCGGGTGGGCTTTACGTAAGCGCTCCCGGAAAAATTATTTTGTTCGGAGAACACGCTGTCGTCTATGGGAAGGTGTGTGTTAAAAATGCATGATTGGTAAAGCGTTAGTAAGTGCAAAATGTATCACTTTAAAAGATAACTGTCCAAACAACGCCTATTTTTACTTTATAAGTTTCTACTTTAAGAGCAACTTTATAATTCTTCAGACTGCTATCGCTGGCTCTATCGATCTCCGCACGTATGTGAGTCTGTTCACGTCAGCAGATGGTCGTATATATCTTAGCTTACCCGATCTTGGTGTTGAAAAAACTTGGCTGCTTAAGGACCTTATCAAAGCAGCGGAGCGATTGGCAGGTACACTCTTCTTAAAAGTAGAATTTGAAAGTGGCTCCATTACTTCCTAATAATGACAATTTACTTTTATCTTGTTTAGTAGAATATCCTGTGGAAGAGGATCAACCTCCATCATTGGAAATTCTGGTTCCTATTGCTCGAAAGCTATCAGGATCTTGTGAGGACCAATGTGGGGTACAACATTTGGCCATCCTTGCATTTTGGTACCTATTACTTGGAGTTGCCCACAGAAAAAGGTATATTTATCAGCATTGTTAGTGATGATTTATGCCCGAGTTATTTTTGTGTTGTTGTTTAATGACTAATACCTACATTCTCTTTTGTTATACGATCGATATGGGAACTCTAGCTGATGTGAATAATGGCAATGAATTAACGTCTACTATTTTCCCATGAAATTTTAGTTGTTTCACTTTTAATCTATATTCGGTGTGTTGTTACGTAGTGTTGTGCTCGTTCAGTTACTTGGTACACTCACAAGATGTCATGGACGAGGCGAACAATGGATCTACACTTTTGTATGTTTGCTTGGTTGTTTATGCTTTCTTTTAGCTAGGATTTTGGTTTTTATTAACTCGACTAGTGTTCTGCTACTTACTGATGTTGTTTTGTGTTAAAGATTCTGGACAGAGTCATAACAGAAGCATTTATTCTATGTAGGTGATACTAAGTTATTACCGTGAGTTACTTCTCGAATTATTATAATTTTTTCTGGTAATATTCTAATTTAAGGGATCTTCTTGCTGTTAAAGCCACTGTCAGATTCAAATTACCCAGTTGCGTAGGACTGGGATCATCGGGTAATTGCTGTTATTCTAATTCTAGTTTTCTTGTATCATATCAATTTAATTTAATTTTGTCAATAGTTTTTTTCCAAAAATATCTTCAGGTGCTTATTGTGTTTGCATTGCCACTGCCCTCCTACAGACTTCTGGCCTGATTCCCTCTCCATCCATTGTTGTGGGTTTAGCTTATTTAAGAGTACCAAATTAAATTAAAATTGTATTAGATACACGCAATTATTTAGGATCTATAAAAGTCCGTATTAGCATATAAGTTGAAAATAAATATTAAGTCAGAAAAACACTTATAAGCAATCAAATTTTTGTGAAAAATTGGGTTTTTATAGTGACTTATTTGCATTTTAAATAATATTATTTATATAGACTGATGACGATGGTAGTTTAACATGGGACGACCAGCACCTGGACATGATTCGGAAATGGGCGACTGCAGCTGAATCGCTTATTCATGGTCGTGCCTCAGGTCTTGACGCAGCCGTCTGTACATATGGTATGAATTTCATCCTGTTTTTATTCGTTTATTGACTGATGTCAAATAAATTTACTCCATTTGACGTAGGTTTTTCCTTATTTGCAAGGAATTGGTATGCGATTCTCCTAGCTGCTTGCTATTCGCGGCGCTTGCTTCTTCATGTGCTTTATAGTGTACACCGAATGGATCGAACAGTTCACCTCAACCAATCAATGTATCACTATAATTGCTGGAACTTGCTTTGCTTTTGTTGTATATGCAGGACTAGTCTAGTTTGTCTGGACTTAATTTCAGATTTAGTTAAATTTTTCTGCTAAAAACTGGACAGCACTGGATATGTAGTTGGGAACGATTTTGGTTACTGCATTTGCAGCAACGTCTTCGAATTCTTTTCGTCCTAGATACTCTGAGATTTTGGACTAGTTCAAAAAGGTCGTATTATCGATCCGTTTTAGGATATCGGGATTATGGCTACCAGAGCTTTACACACCTGGGATATGTAGGATGTTATGGTAAATTCACAAGTGTATCTTAATTGTGTTCAAGATTTGACACTAAACACTTCTAGATGAAGTTTCTTAATAGTGGCTTATGAATATTTGAATCATACACTTGTAACTGAGCTTGATTAATTTGTTGGTTCATTCTCAGTTCGTTGTTGGCAAAGATCTGTTTGGTGTCAAGTCTGGCTGCTATATTGCGAAAGTACTGTATCTGGTACCATAATTATAGCATGGATACCATTGAACTCTAAGTTCCTTCACACTGTTCGCTAACTTTGAATGGCTTTCATGTCTTCTGTTACTGTATGTTTCGTCTTCTGCGTCTTGTCGTTTCTCGTGGCCTTTTTACTTTCCTAACGTCTTCTCGCTCCATGCACGGCACCCCTCTTTTCATACGTAGATGAGATTATTATCATCAAATCTAATTTATTTGTAGTTTTTCACCACATCGAATTGTTGCAATTTTTAGTTTCTCTTGCAGTACATGATTTTTATATAAGGAGTTAAGTTAGCAGTAGAATAGAGATAGTCTTCAACACTCGCGTTTTCCATTGAGGTTGAAGTATGAAGGGAGGTGTACTGTTCTATCCATTTTATTCGTCTGCAGTCGTGGTGCTAGCTGTCACTAATTGATAGTCATAGGGGACATATACCATTACTTCTATTTTCAGGTGGAGTCGCCAGCTTCAAACCAGGAACTCGAATTGAACACCTTAAAAAGTGGGCATTCTGTGGGATTTAAGTATTTTATTTCTCTTATAAATCTTGTATAATCGTAAGCGATATATTTTCAGTCTTCCTGATTTGCGTGTTATTCTTGTTAATTCGAAAGTTGAACGAAATACTTCTCGAATGGTCCAGACTGTCAAAGAACGGCTAAAGAAGGTAAGACATTATTTCTTCTTCTTCTTCTTCTTCTTCTTCTTCTTCTTCTTCTTCTTCTTATTATTATTATTATTATTATTATTATTATTATTATTATTATTATTATTATTATTATTATTATTATTATTATTATTATTATTATATTACTACTTAGGTCCCCACTTAACATGCAGTAGATCACATCAGTACTAATGCATTATTGAGATTTTATATATTTGTACATGCAAAGAGTAAACAGCGGTGGATAAGCCACCCTTATTATGCCGTAGTTATGACATCTATTGTGCATTAAAAATTCGTGCCATCACCACTATTCAGTGGGAAGTGGATATTTAGCATTCGAATTTCCTTGTGTGTAGTTTAACTGCGTTCTCGTTTTATACTTTGTATCTTAATCTTAACGTTTCTTGCTTGCTGATATTTCATCTTTCTTTTAGTAATGATAGGTGGCATCATGTTACTAGAGCTAGAATTTGTAATTAAATATTTAACATAAAAATGAAGATGCATTTCTGACTAAAGAATGTTTGAAAAATTAACCATTCTATGGAGATAATGACTACTACTGATTTCGCAAGCAGTTTTTGAGAATAAGAGAGTTCGAAGCACCTCGTTTGGTCTGACCCTCTTCATGATGGCCTTCCTAATCTGAAAAAAAGTAAACATAGACCGGTTTCTCTATTCTCATAGAAATAAATTCATCCATTAAATATTTTTTCGACAACCACAAAATTCTATATGTTGAACTAGATAATGTTATAAAACAAAACATGATGGTTTAGTATTTTATTAGTGTTGGGGGTAAGGGGGATATCAGCTGTCATATCGTTCTTTATTCGAAAATGGCATTAATAGAATAAATCTAGCAAACTATGTTATACTATGTATTCACCTTATCGTAAATAACAATCTACAAAACTTATAGGATTAATTAAGTGTTGCCATTATATTCAATTATTTTAACTTACATCTGCAATAGATTTGTCTATTTCAGTTTCCTGAAGTTATGGAAGGTATTTTTTCATCCATTGATGCAATCTCACGAGAAGCTGCAAAGATTCTGCATAGGCCTTCTGAAGAAAACGGAGAGAGTCTAGAGAAGACCGATAAATTGGAGAATGGCGGGGGAGGAGGATCAGTGCCCGACAATGATCATCATTCTCTACAGGTAAAGATATATTAATGGTTTAGGATGTATTCACATTGTACTTCCTAAATATAGGGTAACATAATGCTGACGTTCGTCTGTAGTGGTGTTTAGGGAAAACCATCTGGACTAAATTATGATCAACGTATAAGTTCCGTCGTGCCTAAATTTAGTTCTGAACAAGCTGTCTAGAAGGTTCATGGAATGTGCGTGCTGAGTGATGAATCTCTCATAATTGGGTATGTAAATAAGTAACAATGGATCCATTTAGAGCGTAAGGCTAGGTATCACGTTAAACGAGATCCAAGAAACCTCCGCTTCCAATTCATCGGCTACTTGTTGTATTGTGGTAGTTTACGGTTGCTGCTTTGGCTTTTGTTGCGAAACTTCTAAATTTATAAGACCAATAATATTGTAGTCGCGCTATGACTGAAATCAAGTGTTGTCAAAAGGACAAATTCTGCTTTGGTGTGGTGACGGTGAGTGTTGCAGCCTACACGTGCCGGTAGTGTACGCTCGTCGTCACTCGCCTCTTACGTAGCAGGTGGGAAACGTGGCAGTTCAGCATCAGCCATATCCGCAACTTCAGACAAGGGCGAGCTCGTTGACACATTCAGTAAACTTAATGTAAGTTAATTTGTGGCGTAATTGGTCATACATGCTTTTCATAATCTTCATTTTGTGCTGTTTCGAAAGGTAACCTCACCATTGATTAATTTAATGGTATGATTCAATCAAATACTCTTTGGGAAGTATCTATCACATATAATTTTGCTTGAAAGTATTGCTTATTTTTGCATCTGCTTCAGGACTTATGCCGAATAAACAACCAGCTATTAATTGGTTTGGGAGTTGGTCATCCTAAAGTTGATCAAATCTGTACCACACTGGCTAGGTATGGCATTCATCCGAAAATGACTGGTGCTGGTGGTGGAGGATCGGTCTTCGCATTTCTTAAACCAGGTTTAACATAGTAATTTGAATGTTTAGAGTGGAGCAGTATAATAATTAATAATATTTTCAAAGTTTTGATGATTATATTTAATTACAGACACTCCGCAGACACTTCTGGACATGATTAGCGGAGAGCTGGTTAAACTTGGCTATGAGGTATGGCAACCTCCACTGGGAGGTCCGGGAGTTGTAGAGCATCAAAGACGACCGGATCTCTTTCTCACACCTACTCCATCGACCGCATGTTCCACCCCCGCCGCCAAGCACAAATAAGGGGCTTTGGTGCAAATTGGGGAAGAAATATCTGAAAGTGTGCAGGGTGTCACTTATAACAGTGCTCTCCCGTCTACCCCCATATTCTGTTGTTCGCATATTTTCTATTGCTTGAGGGGGGTAAACCAGCTCATTTGTGTTTCATGTTCTGTAGTTCTCAACGTCTCGGTTTCAATGATTCCCGGGGAATTTTGAGGCGGAATCTAAGGATTTTACCTCGATTCAGATATGTCTTCCAAATTACATGACTTATATTTATTCGAGAGTGTTATTATTATTATTATGAGAAATCATTGAGCTGATATATTTTATTCATTGATTCTTCTGAATATACGCACTGACGAATGCTTTATGTTGGCTCATATAACCACATTTTCTACAGATAGATCACTTCCGAAAACGTTTGCCTCTTATAACTTAAAGAGTTTTTATTTTTTCCACTTGTTTACATACCTTCAATAAGTTCTAAACTCGCCACATGTTAAGAGATGACCTAGGTCGTTATTATATAGTTATGTTATGTCTGTTTGGAAACCTCTCCCTCCATCATCATTTATTCGTTCATTTTTGAGCGACTTCGACCCTACAGTGTTTAGTAATTAGATGGGTAGATATTCAATTTATTTTTAATTGTAATTTATAAGTGATAATAAAATATTCATATGAAAGTATTAAACATTGATTTTTATTTGGCTTATGTGATCGAACGGGTAAATCTATCGTCACTTTAATTTTGATGAAGATTGCTGATATCATGAATTCTTGCAATGAAATGATTCCGTGGTTAGTTTATGGTGGGAGTTTGTAATAGACTTTGGAAAGGACGGTATTAAAGGTGTCCACAGTTAAAAAGTCATTTTATTTGGTACTACCTTGTACGATGTGTAGTGCGGGGTACGATCATAAATGCAGCAATTAGGAAGTCAAGGTCTCGCCCTAAGTACTCGCCTTTAGCACCTCCGACTACTCCTTTCATGTAATTGACTTGATCTACTACCAGTGAAATAGAGTCCCAGCTCTCTTTACGAAAGCGCTGTTCCCATGAGTATTCTTATACCACTTTGAATGTATATTGCACATAACACTTCCACTTCCTCAAAGTAGTTGCTTACTAGTAGATCAAGTTTTCCATCTTCATTCCTATGGCACTAAGACTCCCTACAGGAATTATCCTTGATAAATCTAGAACATCTGTTAAGTATTTCATCCTATCGCTTTGCAACTGTTATTGGCTACATTTCTCCAAAATGGCTTCAATTTGCTCTCTACCATCATGTTTTGTTGCTAATTTATGTAAATATAATGGATAAATTACAAGAAAAGCAGAGCAAAGTTTTAATAGTCTCTATACATTCTAGTTGTCGAATTTGTGTTAGCAAATTATTTACCTCATTTGATGTATTATTTTCCTGGGTGACACACTACTCTCTACTTTCTTCTCTTCTCTATGAATTCATTTTATTACAAATTAACTGGAAAATAGTTCATAGTAGGAAATTAATATTCGCAAATTAGCTAGTCAGTATTGCCTTGACTTTTAATTAGGCTAGTTGCCTATTAACGTTTCTGCTATTCACAAATTTATCTCGATCCTATTCAATGAATATTTAGGTCGTAATATTAATAGTGGAAACCACCACGTCACATTGTTCGTTCTCACTTAACAAACACTTATAAAATATCCTTCCCCGCCGGTTTCATGTTCTCCATCCCCATTCATGCTCTGTGTACTCACCGGGTACCCCATTGTACTAGCGTCGGCAGTCTACATCCTCCTCATCTCAAGCGAAAACTCAACTCTTATTTTGTTTCTATTAGCTTCTTATTCAATATTTATTTATATACTGTAGACATAGTCGATTTTCACATTCAAAAATGCTAATTGTTTGCTATTTCACGTTTAACGATATTCTTTTACGAATCTACTTATCGTTTTTATTGTTTGCATTCCCTGCTGGCGACAGCGATAATCTCATTAACACCTTCTCTGTTATTGTCATCATAGCAGTTGTATTGAAAGAGCTGTCACCTTCGGAGGACTCGATGTCAGGTCGCCAGGCGATGTCGGACATTGGTGCTGTCCATATTCATCAATCAGTGACCTGTATGTTGCACACACCTTATCTCTCCATCGAGTGCAAACGAGCGTGTCAAATGTGTGATGGAATGACTGATGGTTTGGCCGATCGCGCAAATTAGGAGTTATTCTCTCGTAGGTGACGATTAAAGCTATCTGGTGATAACCTGGTGTTGCCCTTTCATATTTTCTTCTCCTGATCTCGGCTCAGCCCTCCATTATTCATTTGCCACTAATTTTTTCCTCATTCGCATCATCTTCATCCGAGAATTTCGTTATAATGGCCCTCTCCAAATACGAGCCATACTATTTCGCTTTTAACACTCCTATTTGCCCATTTATTCACTAGTGCATATACATATATTCGCGATATTACAGGAAATTTTCTCCAAATATCCTTTAGTAATCGAATTTCTAATGCCATCCGAAAACCCAATTCACTGCAGACAAATGTATGAATCAACCTACAATATAATCTTGTTTAAACACAATCATGGGAATATTTCAAAACAAGCTTCATAGGACAACTATAAACTCTTATCGGTATTCTTGGTTCTCTATGGTGTAATGATGGCCTTTATATTTTCTCGGTAAGAAAACTACACAATAGCAATTATATTGAGAATTCTTTAAATATAACCATTTAGTTGTACAAAAATGAAAAGCGTGTAGTCTATTTTATTCTGTTTCTTTATTTGTATATTTTTATGAGAGAATTATGTAGATGATCAGGGAAATGTAAGTAACGATGTAGGAAAGTGATTTCTACCATTCGATTTACCCTGATTTGCGCATACTGTAATCCTGTTAGTAAATCCAGTGTTCAACGTAAAGGCTAATTGCTGGTTGTTAACATCGATGGAGTCTTCTCTATGTTTCTCGTTGGATTGTATTCTTTCTCTGTTCCTGTATCTCTCTCATTCTGTTTCTGATTGTTCTCTAGAAGAGTTAAGTTATCGAATTTGGTTCTTCTACAGTTAGTATAGTATCTCTTGTGTCCGTATCGTTTTCGGGGCGGGACCCGTGTCGTTCGGGGTGCAAATTGGAAAATTGCCGTCGTGGGTCCTTAAAAGGCGCGCGGCGGTCGGTTCTTGTATTGTGCGCCTGCGCAGCGCGTCTTATTCTTGTCGTCTATTCAGTGCCGAGAGTCGCAACCTGTTCCCTCTTCTGTCCCCTCACACCCGACGGAGTCGTGTTTCAAAGCAACACTCCCACCTCCCGCGCGGCTCGTCGAAATCAGTCGGTCCAATACTTTTCAATTGTTATTTCGTCAACTTTTCACTAAAATACTGGTTGAAAAAATCTCAACATCATGCCATCAGTTGTTGCACACATAGATTAATCTAAACTTGTTTATACTAATATGTGGATTATTCGCTTATTAATTTTTACGAATTTTAAATCGGTAAGTTCACCACTAATCAACGCCTGTAGCTGAAGAGAGCAGTCTGTTGACAGTTAGAATGGGCACTGTCATGGAGTCGCTCTCTTCAGAAACCCGCGTCAATTACATGGCTGTAGTTTTAACTGTTTTCGGCCATATATTTGTCTATTTTTATTAAATTTTAGAAGCTGTCATTTTTATATTTATTTTCTTATATTTCCAATAATAATTTCTGTTTATTTAAAACTTTAAACCGGTTAGGATCTAGACTTCTTCTTTCTTGGCTAATCCCTTTCCCTATTGATCTCATCCTGTAAACAGTTTGGATTACTGTAGCTATGCGGCGCACTTTGTTGTTGGTCAAATAAACACGGTTCCGGGAAACAATAAAAAGTTTAGGGTCACCCGAAAAGAGGCAGCCAGTGGCGGATATCGATTGGCTGGTTAGAATGTCATGATTTTGTCGCATATGCTAAGAAACCAAGCCAAACCTCTGGAGGTTTCACCACGAATTTGTATGAAATAAATAATATGCATATATTGATAGAAGTAATGAATGGCTGTTGATAATGACTTTAATCACTGTTTAAAAAACCGATATTACTATAAATGGCCACAGCGAAATATATTGATAACTGTGCCACCCGATAGGCAGTACATTTTGCAGAAAAGCATATCAACAGCAATTATTTGGCATACTCCTCTTTCGCGTACACAATTTTCAGGACGTGTGAACAGAACAGTTGTCATATTAATTTTCATATTTGGAAATTATGTTTTTCATTTTTTTAGTGTTGCTGATTTTACATCTCCCAATACAGTCATATCTAGCTTCTCCTACTATCTAAATATTAGAAAAAAGACAGGTATGTTATATATTTATATAAATAGACAATGCATAATGTTTCAATTTTTTTTGCTGGATATGTAAATTTCTAATGAATAAACAAAGTGCTTCGGATACCTCTTGTTTCACAGATTGTTTGCCGGGAACAAACAACGCATTGTATGTAGGCGGTCGACCTTCGAGGGATACGGTAATGATCGATCAATTAAGCAGTCCATTAAGGGACAAATCGCGAGAATTGAGAATGAACGAAATCACAGCAGCAAGTACAGGAAACTCAGAGGATATTTGGTATCAAATGGAGACCAATTTAGTGAAATGGGATCAAAAACATGTAAGTCAGCAAGATTTAGATAGTAGTTAGTAGCAACTTGATAGCTAAACTGTTTGTTAATCAATATTTTATCATTTGTCGACATTTGTTTTGCGTAAATTTTGCTTTAAAAAAATCCTTGTTGTTACTCTGCTACCGTTATTTCCTTATCTTGAAGAATAGCAAACTTTTTTCATTAAGATATCTGAATAAAAAATTAGCTTATTCAATAATATTTTTAGATGATTGGGAGAATGCAGACAGCCACCTCCATGTGATATACGTAGAAAATGTGGTCTAACATAAAACGAGTGTAGGAACGCGTAATTATAATTTTCATATACGTATCTAATTTGCATATGTGATATGATTTCGTATTTTTGGTGTCCTCATCCATGTATTGAGCAGTAAAAACCAAGTTTATCTGTTTCCAATCGTTCAAGCACTAAGCGAAGACGTAATCCCCACATTCGTCATTTTTGTCCCAGGACTCACATTAGTTTTTATTTCACTACGAAATGCAAAGTGAAAGACATTAAACTCTGAATCCATTGTTGTCAACAGTCAATGTTTAAGAATGGAATATACATGTGGAGCAGGAGATATAGAAAGCATCTTAGATGCTAGTACCAGTCTGAAGCTTGCTACTATTTGATCAACCATCTAGTAGTTAGGCTGCTTATTCAGAAATAGTTCATCTCCACTGGTTCAGATTGGCTTAGCTGTGGACAGTATTTCATCGGAATACGCGTCAGTACTCTCCCACCTGTTCTACTTCTGGATCCATTATAATGTGTTCACATCGTAATTCACAATCAAAAAGCGAAAATTCCATTAACGACAATTTATTATTAGACGCAAGTGACCGCAACAGGGAAACATGTATTAAATATTGCTGTTGTAAGCACATTGTATTAACAAGTTTAATTAAGAACAGACATTATTCTGGAGATCATGTGCGATTTTTCTATTTTTTTTTATTAAAAGCCTATTGATGACATCTATAAAAGGAAGTAGTACGGATATGGTTGAAGGGGATCAGATCGTTTTCCGAATCGAAGAGGACCTGACGGTCCACCGCGTCTTTTCCCGAATCGCAGTGGGCCTTGTGGACCAGCTTTCTTCAGGTCTAAAGAAACAAAGATTAGTATAATTGTTTAATATGTCCTAGATAATATCATTTCGATTATTCCATTACAGTGCCTTTCCAACAATATTGTTGTTAATAACAGCTTTCTTTATTATATCTCCACTTTACGCTCTAAAGAATTTTACAATTATTATTAGATTTACAAGAAAATCAGTTTAGCATTCAATTATTTGATTTACATTCGGAACTACGTTAGCTTATTTTTCAATTCGTATTCTAACGACCCAATAAAAACTCATACTGCGTCCATCACGTCATTAATATGGAAGAACAACAAAAAGCAAACTAGCAACTACTCTCCCGCTTATGCTCTTGTTTTTATATCAGGGAAGATTTAGTTCGAAATCAAGTCGTATTAGTATAAAATATAAGTCATTTAGTTGCGGCTTAATGCAAATTAGATGCTCAGATGTAGAGGAAGACATGCTGACAGATATACCAGATATGTTGTAGAAGCTATGACATTACAAGAAAGAAATGGAGAATGGATAAAAATGTGATCACATCGTTTCTTAGTAGGTGATCAGCCATCCATCTGCTAAACATTATTACTGCTGGAAATTGAATCAAAGCTCCACAGGAAAAACGTTTAACTCAATAGTTTTCCACTGTTTGGGTAATTACAAATATTAAGAATTAAGATGATGCAAACTTAATGTTTTAGCAGGTTCAGAATTCTTCATTTTATGTCCAGTGCGGAACCTGCTCCGATTCTCGTGTGGTTTGATACATGCAAAGGGAGATGCAATTCTCTATTCACTTAGAATTAGTTACGGAATTCTCACAAGTGATGATATCTGATTCATCATTAAGTGGATCGTCGTGGAAATCTAAAATCCTTTTTTGCCCACGCTTGTATCAATTACGTATTTTCGTTTGCACTATAGAAACAGGTACGTGAAAACTCGATTTATAAACAACATATTTTAATTTGTAATAACACTGTTTATAGTCTCTGTATTTCTCCACTATCTTCTCTTCCTCTCGCCTCCTTCCTTCTCTAATTTCATTATTCACCTCATTTCAACCACCACATCGCTTCTACTATGAAATAACTAGTGAACGGAAACCAGAAAAGAAGGCTCCCGCACGTTATTTCCCTATTTTCCCTTGAAATTCACTTATACATGTAGGCTATTTGCTCGATAATATTCACAACTCACATGAAACAAAGAATTCCGGCTCGTTTGCAGTTTCTTCGATATCTGGAATTAAATAATTTAAGTTACTATTAATAGAAATTATTATTTAAGCACTGAAGTTTAGAAGAGGCTATCGTGTAATCGTGGAACTCTGTTCGTTAGATATTTTGTTGAAACTATATACTGATTTACGTGATATTCAATTTCTATAGAACAGATAATAGAATGATTGACAACTAGAGATACCCAAATAAATAATGGTTGGGAATAAAATTTATAGTTTGAACTTCGTAGTGATTTAAAGTTGTATAAATGTTTTTCCTACTTGGAAGTAGAATCTAATATCTATGATAAGCGTGATGAGATCAGATTTGTTGACAGATAGGAAGTCTGATCCTCAGCTGATACTTTGCTGATCTGTCTTATTTGATGAGATATAATCCCTTAAAGTGCATTCAGTTGATATCAGCGAGGTCTGTCATTACGCATATAAAACCTAGTACGTCATAGTATTTATTCTGCCGATCATTCGTCCGTCATACTTCACAAATATAATGACTATACTACTTTGCACAATATAATCTCTAAACCACGTGTGAATCAAGATGAAGTTTGTTACTCTAGCTTCCACATCCCGTCTAAAAACCTAACGAGGTAGCTAGCCAACTGGAAATCTCATAAGTGACAGAGTTAGCCTATAACACTATAAAATATTTATACATATCCTTCTATCTGTTCACACAGTTAGGTCGTGTTCTTGGAATAAAGGACAAGTTCTCATGATTGGTCGAACCATGAGAATTCAAGATGGGCGATAATATGGGCAGTAATAATCGCACGCTTTAACTTCACGTAATTTATGTATTTGCCCTAATATTCTTTTCTAAATTATGTCCTCAAAAGCAATGGTCATGGATTTATGACAAGGGGCGGCCTAATCTACCCTTTTTGCAACTTCTGACCAATTATCCACTGAGTCACATTCTTCTAACCACACCCTACTGCTTCCCACTTTAACAATTGCAACTTTTAGAGGGAAAGTCTCGATTTTAGACAAGAACAATTCAAGTTCCCAGATTATTTAGTAAACACTCTTAAATAGAACACTGTAGTTATTTTGATGTATACTATTTTATGAAACAAATAATAGAAATTAATGGGAGGGTGATATCCGAAAAACTAATAGGTCGTCAACCACAGTTAGCCATATCCTTGTTTCTTTGGCTAAAGAATTGTACAAGTCAATACACTCATTAACTAAGTGGTTTTGAGAACACAAAGAACATCGCTTACCGGCAACTACAAGTACGGCAAGAAGGACAACCAGTAAAAGCCTGATAATACTGTAGCAGTACATACTTGCACGGCTTGTCTATAGCAAAATAACTCTCCCGCCTCTTTCTTAGCCACGCCCCTTGCTATCAGTGAAGCAGAGAGCTACCAGTACATAAATCACAATATTAAGTTTCATAAAAACACCTTTTACTTGAATGACCTACATTGTTGCTCCATTAATTCAAATTTAAATCCTATTCGCTATTTCTCACCCCATTCATCCAACCCATTTGTACATCCACTACTAGACATATGTGAACATATATGGCCTTTGGAATTGTAACTGGTCCATAACTAGCTGTACGAACATGGGGACAAGATCAAATGCAATAACGTTTTGAATCCATAACCTATTCTAATTTTTAATTTCACATCAGTCTTTCACATTTACTGTATAGCTTGATGAAGATTATTATCCACTGTCTCCTTCTCATCTTCGTCGAAAAACAGTAAATTGTAATTTACGGGTAAACTATTAGCGTGAAACAAATTGAAGAGGATGGGAAACAAAAGTACATTCAATTGTCAATAAGTGTAAAGTTTAATGCTTAATGATGAAGTAGCAAGGGATCAAAATTTAAACGATGTTGAGAAGAAGTGGGACGCCCTTTATTACTTAATAAAGTAAAATATGTTTAAATATTAATAGGATTAAACGAAGTGAAAGAAATGAGTGCTTAATTTGTTATTACGAGAAACAATGTATAGAGGAACCACTAATAACTTCATGAGTGGGAAACGGTCATCAGCCACACACAACATATGGGAATACTGTAATTACCATAATTGTCCATCGGAGGTATCAAATATACGTGAAATTGGACAGCTTTTGAGGCCGCCGCTACAGTATCCAATTTCGTCACCATATTTGTTGTCTTCCGGTTGACTTGAGAGCGTCGATTATCCGTAGACAATTATCCAATAGAGAACCCAATACAAGGTAATCCGCGTCGGAGACGATTTCTTTAGTGTTACGGTAGCAAATGACAGCTATCGAAATTTGCTACTCTATAGCTGTGAGGAATTGTTTTTCATAAGATTATTCAAAAGTATCCTATAGATTTTTTAATCCATCGAAAGTATCGGTATACAAAGAACACTAAATAAATTTTAAAAAACATGTAGCTGATCATTAACTATCTAAATTCAGTCAGAGTAAATAGCTATGTCGCATTTCTTATTTAATAAAAACTTATTAATTGCTATAAAAAGCATAGAAAAAGATATGGATGAATGTTAAGTTTTTTAAGTTTTTATTAACCTCATAACAAACGAATTATGCTCAAATACAGTTTATAACATTATCAATAGAGTTTCCTTACTATAGTTCATAGCTTCGAATAGATACAGATATATCTTAATCGAGGACTGGAGGAGGTCCTAAGTATTATGTGCCCGTTTTCGAATTCTCTAGCAGTGAGACGATGTCACTCTTGTGCACACAAACTCTAAGGAAAATGTGTAGTGGACGGCTTTATAGTAGTTCACTCATTTGTATCGACACAAAGATGTTGGATAAATTTCGATTCTCTATTCAGCTAAATCAATGCGGAACAGCCAAAATGTGGCGACACATCTTAATGAGGACATAAAATGCTGTCTTGGTGTGTGATGGATGCGTGACTCCTATATACTCCACTATAATGGCGTTGTTGTTAGTACTTATCTGTCAAGATATCCCTTTGATCTCTGATTGCCTAGTTTTAAATCTAAACGGACTATACACCTTTAGTACGGGTTTTTGGTAGTAACAATAGAAATGGCTGATTTTTCCATTAATCTCTTGCGATGGATACAAATCAATTGAAAATGATAACTTGGTACATTAGGATAGGGTTTCGTTAAGTTATTTCTGTGCATGAAAGTTGTTTCCTTTTGTTTTACTTAGTGGAGTAATTCGAAGAATACTATGCCATCAAATAGATAAAACTTGCATAGATACCAGTTCCATAACTCTAAACTACTAATTTATACAATCATTAAAGACTTGCTTAGTGGTGAGCAGTTACTCCGCAGCTCAGCAAAATGTTTGTTTCTGTGGCTTTATGTTCAGCCTGGGAAGAAAAAGATAACCTTGGTTATGTACGGTGCAACATCAGTGTTAAATGTTAAATGAAGGCTGTGTGTTAATGGAAGGATTTCTTCCAAAATAGATTGACTCAGGAACAAGGCTAGGATTCAAGGTTAGTTCTCTTTGTGTTTCCTTTGATATTGCAGAAGTTCTAGAATGGTTAACGTTTCAGTGATGTTGATGGGAAAGTGGACAATGCGCTGATCTCATGGTTGTATGGAACATCCTCAGGAGCTGCTGTCAGTGGTGAAAATAACGGAAGATTTACAGGTGGGTGCAATCCACCTTAGAGACAATTAATGTAACAAATCATAGATTAATATGGATGTACCGTTCATCAGGTAACCCCTATCTTCAATTTCAATGTAGTAACGCAGGTGCATTGTGATTTTAGTGCTTTCATAATGGCCAACCTCATTTTTTGATCTAAGTCAGGACCCAGTGCTTAGGGGTTTGTATAATTTTTAGTCTGATGCCATGTTATATCGTCAAAATAATTTATACTTTTTTAAAAGGTCATGCAAATTTTCCTCACAAATGTATTTATTCATCATCTTATAAAGATGGCCGACTTTAGAGAAATGTTCACACGAAACAATGAATATCTTATGACAAATTCTGATTATCAGTAGAACTAACCATTCTACTAATGACCTGCGTTTTCTCATGCTTGTTGACATATTTTTGAGGATGACTGGGCCAATCTTGCTCCACTCTTCTAGCCTTCTTTTTTTATGTCTCAACTGGGGAAAAAGTCTATTGTTGGCATAGCATTGACGGACTCCTATTCCCCAAAGACTCTTTATGTGATTTAGGGCCGGTGACCGAGATGGTCATATCATAAGAGTCCCTGTACAGGAACCAGTCTTTTGTGCTGCAACTCACATGAATGACGATATTGTCTTGTTGGAATATGAAGTTCTTTTGAGGAAATTAGTTGCAATAAAGGAATAGTTTGCCTTCAAGGACTTTTTAATAGTCGACGTTGTTCTTTTTAGTGAAGACAAAAACTAATTTGAGAACACATCATAGGAATTCAGCTCATATTATCAGCTTCTGTCTCCAAGATTTTTTGCTAGTAGGACGGAAACAAAATCAATTTTGACTTTCTTATGGTCTATAGACAAACGAATACATCTTTATCCTTGCATGATGAGTGGATTTACCTTCATTCCCCTCCAAACCATTTTTTTTACAATGTTCGATAGTATACACTTCTGATTTCATCTAACGGTGATATTTGATTCCGTCTTCATAGTTTTTCTTTGATCTCGTTCGCCCAACCTTGGCGTCCTTATTTCACTTTTTGACTCGATATTCATCAAGATCCACGAAACTGGAAACAACCTTGCTCAAGCGACTAATTTTCTCTGTAATCTCTATATACTTCGAATTGGCACCATAAAACGCCATAATTCTTCCTTTTTCGATATTGTTGAGAGAAGAACCACGAACCACTTGCTTCTTACACGGCACGCATATTCTAAGTGGGCTTATGCATGAAAAATACGTTTTTGTATACTCGGAAAACAACTGTACAGTAGGTATAGGTGATCTTGTTGATACAAGTAGGTTTCGGTGAAAATTTTCAACAGTGGGTTTTGCGTTAGAACGAAAAGCAAGGATGAACCATAAGAAATACCGTATATATGATAGTGTACCAAAACCACTTAGTACTGGAATTATGCCATTTTCGACCTTTTTTAGCCTAAGACATATTTTGCCTATTTTGGGTTAAGTGCACATAACTTGTTTTATTTCTGATATTCCTAGTCTGTGCTACTTTTTCTCTGTACCAAATAATACTACGAAACTTTCGTTCAGAGCGTTTTTTTTTTACAAATTCTACAAGTTCAATATTAAGTATTTAGGTTCTTATTTCTCTGAGACGGCTTCACATTTAAATTGTAAAAGTACTAAGTTATAAAGCAAAAGCATTAATTAGTAAGTGTGCGTAATTAACTCTTAGGAAATGTGACCTTACCATCAATTTTTAATTAAAATAACAAATTATATTTTTTACTAGAACCGAACCTATCTTTTAAATGGAAAATAAATTTCATTCATTTTTTATAAACTAAATGAGGTCTTGTCTGACAATATAAACTTTCTTGTTCTGAATAGAAGCAAGAAATTTCTGGTTGTCATTACTTTCTTGAGCTAATTTCGACAGTACGTGATGATGTCATTTATTGTACATTTAGCGTCCATATGAAGTATTCTCAGTGGTATCTTGCATTTTCAAAGAACGATTTACATTGTCAATCCCTTTACACTTAGCGACATATTTAATAACACCTTAAGTAGCAGTTTGAAATATTTTCAGCTGTCTGGCTGTTGTCTTTATGTGAAAGTACCACTAGAGTAACCAAATGACAAAAAAACCAGTTGTGATATTTAAATAAATATCTTAAATACATAAAGACAAGCTGTTTTTTCTGGCCACAGATTTTTGAAATACCAAAATTAGATACTATTACTGAGTAGAGATTGAATCTGAACGAGGAGATGGGATGCATTGTGTTGATATTCAAGGCACTAACCTATAGTAGTTTTGAATTTTAAAAATTAATATATACTTGTTAGATATTCAGTTATATATGTAGGTACATAGGTCCATAATTGTTTATGCTTTTACTTATACTGTTCTACAACATTTCAATTAGAATGTGGGTACGCTTATTACGTCATATCAATATTGATCTCCAGGGGCCGATCTCTTTTTCAGTCAATAGAATACTTCGATTATTCTGTTCTTGAAATTTGGCTTAGATTATCGAAGAGTCTTCCATTATGATGACAGTACTAATTTATTATGACTACTTTATTTCGTTTATTAATAAGACTATCCTTGTTAACAGCTGTTTAGTTCAGCTATAAGAAGGACTCCCGCCGACTTATTGTGTACCATTAAACATTATAAAATATTCCAGTCTTTTAAAGTATATTCCCTTCTACACCCCACCCTTGCACCTTTGCATTATTTCTTGCAAATGTGAAGGTCGCCAAATGTTTTTCGTTACCTAGTGACAAAAGGTGCATATACCCTCATTTGCCTAAAATTTCTCATAATCTAGGGCTTTATGAACAGTGCGTTTACGGTAAACTTATCTTTCATAGAACCTATCGCACTGTATCTTTAGACCCAAGAAAGTTCATTTCTAAATTTAAAATCTCGGTTCTACATCAAAAACAATTGCTAAGATGATTAAAAATCTAATTTGCTCTTAATTATATCTGTTTGGTGTGACGTATGTGAAATCAAAACTTCTTTCTAAATAAAAATTAGATTAAGTTCAATGACTAGAGTATAACAAATAATGTAGTTTTACAAGTGCAAATATCCCCATATCTGATAATTACAATGTTTCGAGGCTTCGAGAACGAGTGGTTAATGGTAAATACTTTTTAATGATGTCCTTAGTAAACTTATAAGTTTATAAAGAAAGGAATATCTAAGAACAAATAATCTTAACTTTCAGTAAAACCTGGTAATTTGTGAAAACTAACTTAATTTCTCCGAAACATTGAGTATGCCTTAGTTTTTTTTCTCATCAGCAACGATTTTGATAACAAAGACAGCAATCGAAAATATTGATACAACCAGATCTTCAAGAGATTGCTTGTTTTCTTGAAGAGCATGGTATTTTGACGAGTCCAACGCAAATAATGAATGTTACCACTTGACAAAGATCATATTCTCAACATTGATACACTGCTTACGACTATTAAAATAAAAATACTAACCACAAGAAGAATAAGGCATATTATCTTTAAAAAAATAACTGAGTGCGAGATTTCAGTGTTATATAGCTCTCAGAGAATATGCTACTTAAAGTGATTCAGTTACAACCAGGGACCTAATTAAAAACTTTCCATCAAAGAATATGCTATGGTAATCGTAGGGACCCTATATTTACACCGATAACTATTAAACCAGCAATAAATAATTGTATTTTAATTGTTAAGGCTGAAACACCACTGGATTTAGAGTCAATCGAAACTATAAGTCCTTCTCATTGATTTTCTTTATACTTTGATATCTTTGAACACCAAAAATGTTTCGTTCTTAGCTCAGTCATACTTCTTCGATAACTACAAACCATGAGGTATGTGTGGAAAATCAAACCAAGCCCCACTACTTTAAACCGATATATATTTCTACTTCACCTGTTCTATTGGTAACATACCATACCTTACTAGTATTAATACGAGAAATCTACCTCGGCCATAATTCATGGGTACCGCTCAAAAAACGCACTAATATAGGACACTTACAACTTTACATAGCCTATTAATTCGTACGAGAGAACCTAAAGAAATGCCCAATGTGGTGATCAAAGCCACACAAAACCACAAACTACACGATCCCGGAACTGACACCACCATATTTTCCAATTCACGCATCCCTAACCCCCTTGGGACTACAAACCACCCCCTCACAGCTGAATCCCCGAACTATTTGGCTGCGTAGCTTGGCAGCCGAGATAGTATTTCCCACACATTATGTCAGTCCACACTCCATTCTATCCTGACTATTAAAAGGACTGCTACGCAGCAACGCGTGGTTTTGATAGACAAGAGGTCGCGTTTGACAAGATCTGGCAAATTGCCTGCAATCAATAATTGTAACTTCTTTCATATTTGGTCGGTAGTGGTATGTGAGCGATTCTCTATAAGAGTGCTTATATATATATATGCACTTTTCCTAAATGATTTAAACGTTACTTCTAAGGTATTATCGCTTGCATTATCTTTATATGTATTTTTGATTTTACTATGTTTCAACTTCTATTTGTTATGAAAAACTATTTTACATTACACAGTAATTTTTAAGTTATGGTTTTATGAATAAAACCAAATCTTCTATATATTTTATGTTACTTAGAAATATTCGCATCTTGTTAATTCATTGTTGTATTAGGATATTTTTCTGCGAATGTTCATAGTTATCTAGAATCATCTCACTGTATTCTTCTTGACGCAAGGTAACTGAATTGTTAATGTAATTAGTACTCTATTATCACTGAATTATTTATACCGTTTACGTTACTTACGAGTTATTATTACTTTCAAATTATTTTGTCATGTTCTAGAATTTTGTTATTGACTAGCACATTTTAAATTTTCTTCGTTTTAATTTAAGTTAATTTTCTTTTCAGTCATTCGCAGAAATCTATATTAAATCACAAAATATGGTCTGCTAACTGTGGTGGATCGTGGAATGGACGGAAGTATTTCACCAGTAATTCTGTCGACAAAACAACAAAAGTCTCTTCGGCTTGACGCCTTCGCTGCAAGGCTGGCGTAAGTAGTTTTGCTCTACTTATAAGTATCTGGTTAACCTAGTTCACATTTATTGAGCTAATAGAAAGCATATTCGTACGCGTTCGATGTTTTAAGCAAGTGGTTTTACTGTTTGTTGGTGTTTCAGTATATGCTGTGAATATTTATTGACCAAACGAAAATCAACTTATCTGAGTATTAAAAATTAATTGGTGAGTAGGCATGGTTCTGTGACCTTACTATGTTTGGTACTATAATTTTTTAACGATTTTTTAGGAAAGATAATCTTGCTAAAATTGCTGCGAATGGCTGTATTGGACCAACGCATAAGGGTGTTTTAAATATGATGGAACCTGAACTGGAAACTGGAATGGTTTGTGATTCATAATTTTTTGTTTGTATATTACTGAATGGAATATATTAATTTGCATTTAGTATATATCACATATCCTTTAGTGTATTGAATGCGGTGGAGGTGTTGTTGGTGGTAACGAGGTGTGCGAGTCGTGTGCAGGCGTTGGAGTTGGTGGTTCCATGCAACCGGGAGTCGGTCTTGTCTGTCCACTATGCTCTATTTTGGTCATAAACCCGGGCAATGCTAGAGTATGCTCGGCTTGCAAAAAGTTGGTGTAAAAGTACATTATAAAATAGATTGAATTTTATTTATTTTGTTATGTAAATATCTAATGAATATATTTAAGGTTAGTCCATAGGGAGTGTGATAGATCCGATGCTAGCCTTGAGGAATTTGTATGCGCATCATGTCGACGATCACCTCTTGTGGGAGATATTATGTTAACAGCTGCTATTGGACCTGCTTCACCGTTAGGAGCTGAGTCAGGTTAGATAAGATTTTTAGATAACTAATTCTATAAAACGAAAGATCACAATTTTGAAGTTAATATAGTGTCAGGATCTGTTGCTGCGCCATCATCAGCAGACCAATGCGCCACCACATTAAATCCCTTTCGGTCAAGTTCACCAGTTAATCCAGCTACCGTTGTTCCCGAGTTTCACGTAGATATATACAACCTCTCTGAGGGTATATCATCTCCCGCTACTACTAGTGATAGTGCCAGGAATTCTCCGTTTTACCCTGAAAATTCTCCGTCTGATGTGGATGAAGACTTCATACCTGGAAGGTTAGATGACAATGATAGAAACAATTATGATCTATACTTTAATTTACTGTTTGTTTCAGTTCTAGAGGCGGATATACTACGCGTGGACGTGGTGGAGGGAAGAAAAAACCAGGTCGAGGTAATGCGCTAATGAAGACACGATCAGGAGGGAAACCTCCACTGGGCTCATTTAACATTTCTGATAAACAAGGCCAGTCAACACGAGGGAAACGGGGGAAACGTGGTTCAAATAAAGTCAATGGAATAGGGAAAGGTCGTGGGCGAGGGAGGGGCCGGTAAATTATTTTCGAGTATTATTATTTATTTTGATCTTTTGCTCAAGATATTAAAAAATATATAATTAGCTACAAGGCTTAATGAGAATAGGAGCCAAACTTCTTTGTCAACTAATTTAGATCTTGTGACTTTTAGTATTAATTACTCAATTTAAGGGGATCAAGCTCTAGCTCCCAAGGAAGTCAAAATGCTGTTTTACAACATATAATGATGCAACAGCAACCACAAATTAAAGAGGTTTTCTAGTTTAATTATTGTAATTATAAATTTCCTTAATTAAGTAATTATTCTTAAAAATTTAAATTCTACAATTATTTGCTAAGCCTAATGGACCACTCATACTAGGTTGATGATTCAATGTTAGAAGAAGAAGGAGAGCGTAATAATAGGAATGATGATGCAGAATACGTTCGTACAATTGTTGTTTGCGATGCTCAAGACCCTTATCTCCAGAAGGTTCAGATATACAGTTATCTTGAAAAAAACTATTTACTGTCATTGCTCATAGGTTTTGGATTTTCTAGGCGTGTCTTTGTTTGGTTTGTGGTTCTATTGGCAAGCCACAGACTCAGGAAAATTCAATGGTTGCGTGCTCGAACTGTGCGCAAACGTTTCATACCTACTGTGTAGGTTTACACGATAAGGTTAGTTGGCTAAAAATAAAAGGTCCAAGAATATTTGTTATAAATGCTTATTTTAGCTGAATCAGGCTGTAGTCTTCCGTGGCTGGCGTTGCTTAGACTGCACTGTTTGCGAGGGTTGTGGTGAAGGAAAAGACGAATCAAAATTACTTCTGTGTGAAGAATGTGACGTTTCTTATCACATATATTGTTTGAGTCCTCCTTTGGAACGAATTCCGAATGGACCATGGCGGTGTCAATGGTATGGTTTGAGTAGCTCATTATGTTACTTAGGTATACTGATAAACTCATCAGTGTATTCTATTTAAGGTGTGCTCGGTGTCGAAGATGTAATGTACGTGTTAGTTCGGGAACAGAGTTAACACGCGAAGGTCTTTGTTCTGCTTGTCACTCATTGAGAAGGTGTCCAAAATGTTCAAAGTGCTATCAGTTAGGCGACAAAATTATTCGTTGCAGTGCCTGTTTACGGTTAGCTTTTCAAAAATTGTTTTTCCTATTGATTTCATTGTACTTTTTCCATTTTCCGGTGGTACCATGGAACATGCGAAGATTTATATAATGAGGAGATGCTCGAATCAGCATCGGCAAATAAAATGAGATGTTCCGCTTGCCGTCCGAATAGTAGAAATGCATCTTCTGTTATGGGAATTGGTCAGTGGTAATCTTTGTCTCACATTTTAGCTAAGTATTTATTTTTGTATTTCATCCATTTAGGCGATCAATCAAATCTAATAATTTGTGATAATGTCGCCTTAAACAAAGTGGCAGATGAAGTACTCCAGTCTCGGTTTATGCCTAGCTTGTTTCGACCAAACCCTCTCGATAGCTATGGTTATCGTTCAGATAGCTTTGACCATTGTAAGATAATTTGTTTCGTTTATAGGTTTTTACAATTATTATAGAATTAAAGGTGATTAATTACATATTTGCTAAGCAAAAGTTTTTAGTTAGTGGTATTGAAGAAGAATATTTACAAGATGAACTAGAACTTTTAACGACGGGTGGCCGTGGTCGTGGAATGGGTCGAGGTGGTGGTCCAGGACGTAGAGTGCCAAAACTTGGTTAGTATAGTCTAATTGTTAGCTAAAGATGGCTATCAGATAGTGTTATTGAATCTGAACATTGTAAGGCAATCGTATTTTTAAGTGTATGAGAATCTTAATAATTGTTTTTAAGGAGTTGGTGGATTTTTCGTAAAGATCCCACGTCATCGAGCTCTCACAACAGATGAAGAGCCACCAGATGATGATGGTAATAAAAAACAAAAGAGACCACGAAAACCAAGACGTAGCCAGTTAGAAGATGCATACCCACCTGCTATCCAGGTATTATTAATGACTTATAAATATATATTCTTTTTTTTTATAGTGACCTTTTGAAGTCTTGTCCTGTTTAATAAGTATCCTAAATTTTGAAATGATAATTCTGTGATAAATAATAACAACAATAATAATATTTGCTTCTTGATATTTAAATAATTTCGATATTGGTTCTAGGAGGGCTTCTTTGGGATGCGTCCAGTAGAGGGGAAAACTCTTGTTGATACGGTTGTTGAAGAACCTCTTTTGGCAGATTGGGGTAGAGGAAGAGTGGCTATTAATGAGGGTGGCCATGAACTTTCTCATGAAGCGACGGAACAGTTAAAGAATGATTTGACAGAAGTTAGTGTGTATTATTTTAAAGTATGCTCTCATTATTTTATTCATTGTTTAGGTTGATATTCTTGATAATCTTAACATGGATATTGGTGATATGGACTTGGATAATATGGATTTCACTAACTGGATTGATGATGAAGACGATGAAGAGTTTGATGACAGTTTAAATGGTTTGTTGTTGGATTTTTAAAATATGGAATTTACATATATTTTTTCTTGTCAGATGCTTTCGATATTGCCAAAGCTGATGGTTTTGATCCTATTCGTACTGCAGATCCCGCACCATCATCATCAATGTCGCACGGTCCAACAGGTTAGTTATTAAGAAGATATAATTTCAAAGAAACCAACTAGATTTTTAATTAAAGGTTTCGGAACTGAGTCTCAAAATTTTCCATCTACTACTCCAACCCCTTATATGATGCCAGGAAGCGTACAATCTCTGTCGAGGAGTAGCAGTCAAATGGATGGTTCTGAAAAGAACAATCCAACCATGGAGAGGTGTATTTTTCTCATATTTATGTATAAATATTAGGAGTTATTAGTTTCTTTACAGATGGGAAGAGGATGAACCTCTTGGGAGTCAATCAACTAAAGCTGCTGTGTTATATGCAAATGAAAAGCATGGCTATCTCAAGGTGAAGCCTTATCTTAATTGTTGGATAGGATTTGTGTTATAAGTTAGATTTTGTCACAGAATTTAAGGTAATTTGCATCTGAACAATATTCTATTATTTTGAAATGACTGCATTTAAATTTTTTAAAGAAAGAATATTCTTACAACTTACATATTTTGAAAACTAGCAGTGTTAAATACCCGAAGTATAAAACTTCAGTTTTGATGCTAAAGTTTATAGATATTTAAAAAGCTACACAAAAGTATTGTACTATTTTTGATTACCTAATTAGTTTAGGAGCAATATCCTGACTGGAACGATCGAGTCAAACATATTCAACGACTTTGGAGAACTTTAGATTCTGAGAACCGACAAGATTTTGTCAATAGAGCTAGAGAGAATCGTGCTAATAGAGGAAAACAGCCAAGGGCCAAGCGGGTAGGAGTGAGTTTTCCGTTTTATAATATAACAATTAAAGTGCTCTATTAAATAATATTTTCCTCTAAATTGTTAAGTCTCATTTTTCAGCTGTCATCTCAAGGATCATCTGTGGACAGCCCTACTATTCAATCTCCTGCTCCGCAACAATTTTATAGACCTGTTAGTAAATTTTTGGATGCTTACCATCTATGATTATCAATAACAACTAGTTATGTTATAGAATATTATGTCTCCAATGGATGATCGCTTCAAAGTTCCAACGATGCCACCAGGCGGTGTTTCAATGCCACCTGGAGCCTGTTCAATGCGTTCTGCACCTGATTACTATCAGCATGATCCTCAATCAGAAGCTCCGGTCCAACAGATAAAAACTACTTCTCATCTTACTCAATCAGTCAGTTTCTGGATAAGTATATTTGGTCTGTCTTTGTTCTCATAGTTTATCCTTAACTTCTAAAAATCCTACACTTAAAATTTAGAAAAAAATCTTATAATTGTTAAATTAGAACGCGTAAAGTTTTTCTTTCAGGTTGTGGATCAGTATGAATTAATGCGTACACGAACCGCTGATCTTCAAAAACACCAAGAAGTGATTGAAAGTGATTTGAATCGAATGAGGAAACAGAAGAAGAACCTTGCTGCTAAAAAACGTCAAATGGTAAAGACTGCTGGGGTAGACGCTGATGGCAAACCTAATCAAGTTAGTTCATGCTCGATTATTGTATTGAAATCTTGTTGAAAGTAGCTATTATTTTAGGTGGATCTTAACGAAGCCGATCGTAGTGCTTTACAACAATTATTGGACCAGATTCCAGCTAGGCAGAAAGTATATTTTCCTCTATTTTTTTGTGTATATAATGAAAAGTTTTATATTCATTTAGGAATTGGAAGCCTGCAAACGTGATTTAAAAACTCACACATCAACAGTATGTGAGTTTGAACAAAAATGGAACATTGTACGAAACGCGGAACCATCAGAAGCTGTCCGACTTGCAATGGTTCCAAGGGCTGCGGGTGGCGGTGGTGTGCCTCAACATCCTACGGGATTTCACTCACAGATGAATCAGTTCCAACAGATGCGGGTTCCTCAACAAGTACCATACGGAGCAATGATACAACCACCAGATATCCAGCGTCAGCCCATGCAGGTATCTATTTAAAAATTCTTATGGTGATATGCTTAGTATATTGCTTTTTTTAGGTTCCTCGGCCAAGAGTGTGGAACCGCACCCCAATTTTAGGTGGAATTGTATATGAAAGACTGCAAACATCATTTGAAAAAGAGGTAAATTAATTTTTGCATTGATTTTATAATGTTGGCATATTGTATACTTCCAGGTGTATGAATGTGTTGATGATATAGTGGGAATGATATCCGTGCAACTAGAGGGTCGAGATCCTGCAAGGGAAGGTCATAGTGGGATGTTGAAACGCTTACTTGAACCAGCAATGGGTAGTCAAATTTCTGCTATGGGTCAAAATGGAACAAATCACTTAATGGATCAGCTAGAACCCCCAAGACCAAAAAAGAAGCGTACCCAACAAAAAAAGGTTAATCTAGTAAAGCTGAAGTCCCATTTTATTTATTACGGTCAATGAGTTTCTTCTTATTCTAGACAATGGGTATGGGAAACGAGTATGATTTGATGGTGGAACGTGTTAACACACAGCTAAGATTATGCGAACAGCTACCGAAGCGAGCTCTTGAACCCGCTCCTAGAAATCCTGGTGCTGCATTTGCTACTATGGGGATAAGTGATTTACCGGATAGAAGTGGTTAGTTGTAAATTTGGTTCTTTAAAAATACATATTTTGGGATGGAAAAAGCCTAATGTTAGTTGATCAATTTGTCCAGATAAAAGGGCTCTCGAGGGTGATGATCTTGGTGAAATGTCGCTGACATTCGTTGACGATTTCTATACCGGCAAGGAGCGTGGCCCAAAGTGCGCGTTGACTGTCTGCCCATCGATGGCGGATATTGCACCTAATGCTTTGTTGCAGAATCTTCATGGGTCTATTTTTAATTTTTATGGTTGATTTTAGTTAAGAGTCTTGTGAAGAAGTATGCAACATGTTATATCTATAAAATTATTCATATAGGCTGCCTGCACCGCCACTTTATGAACTCGTAGTCGATGCCGAAGACCTGAAGCACGGGTCGTTTGATCTATTGTCAGCGTTTCCTCGTACAGTTGAAAAACAACTATCCCTTGAACATATTCGAGTTGCATCTAAAATACCTGAATTTATTATTCCTTTAGAGCCTCACAGAAAAGTGTTTAATCAGGTATATACATATTTCTTATTAATACATTGATTTATACTATATTCTCAAAATAATTTAAGATTCGTGACACTGTGGACGATGTGGAAATATCACTAGTTGTCAAGGAGGAAACAGTAAATGGCGGTATTGCAGCAGTGTTTGATCAGTTGCGAGAGATTCTTGGTGTAGAACGACAAATTGAATATCAAATGGACACACCTCCAATGTCGCCTGAAATCTCCGGTAGGTGCTTTATTTTAAATTGTTTTATGTAAAACGATTCGTATTTTCTCTAGGCTCAGATTTTCGCCCAGATAATCATACTCGAGAAGCAACAGAAAAAAGCCAACCAATGGGGGGAAGGTGTCGTGCGTGTGATAGAAATTTAGAAGCGGCACTTATTAGACAAACAATGAGTCAATTAGGACTCACTCCTAGTGATGATGACGTAAGTAACTACTTTTATATTAATTTTGTTATCTATTGTTTTATTATTTTAGAAAGACGACACTGTATGCTTTTGCTCGATGAAGTGCTACTATCAGTTCGTAGCTGCTAGCAAAGTCTGCTTTTTATTTTTCATTTCTTCAGTTATTTCTATAATTGATTTTCATAAGTAGCTATTGGTACTTCGTTTAGGTAGCACTTTCCCCAGACCAATTGACAGCGGCTGAATCACATGTTGATGAGGAGACACTAGCTAAATTACGACAGATAAGCGCTGAGAGCTTCGCTAAATGTATCAATCAGGGGAAAGTGGGACCTTTTTATTAGTCTTCGGTTATTTTTATATCACTAATTTCACTACTTCTAACCAATAATTATGCAATATATGAATTTTATTTAAAAGCACTGATTTCGACAGATTCCAACACTTGATCATCTGACAGTACGATACGAGAGTGCTATTAACCAATTTTTAAAGAGTATTTACCCAGGGTACTTCCATTTTTAGGCAAAATATTGGGCTTCACATCTTAATTAATTAAGGAAACAAAAATAACTCGAGTAGTTTTCAAGGCTCACTTACTAAGGAATATATAAAAGACACTAGTCTGTATTTGTAGATTTATGAGTTTTTTCTAACTATTTTTTTTAGTAGAAATAAGTTAGTAACATTATGATTTTCCGGGACCGGATCTGATTTTCTTATATAAGATAATCAGAAAGCTTCAGCCTACTGTTTATACATATATGACTATTCAGATGAAAATGGATTTACCCGCAGCTCCCGCTATGCCTCCAGATGCACTATTAACATCACCACGAGACACACGATATGTTATGGATGAAGGAAGAAGAGATAATGTTCAGGTTAGTAAAAAAAAACTAAAACGGTTTATAATTAAATATTAAATATGTTCTTAACCATATTTATTTAAGATTATTCGTGTTGCGGATTTGTCAGCTCTGCAAGATGTATCACAGCGAAAGGATGCCGGAAGAGGACCTGGTGAAGACTGGAAAGTATACAGCAAAGATCTTCTTCATTCGTTCTTTAAGATTCAAGCTGTGAAACAGGTTAATTGTACTTGTACATTACCATCTAGTATTATCGCTAATGGAGTATGTTGTATGAAAGTTATTATAGGAATTAGCCATGAGCCCAAAAATGGGTATAGGTTATGCACCTCCTGAACTTGATAGACGTGTATGTGTATTATGCGGAGGAATTGGTGATGCAGAACCAGGACAGTGTGGAAGATTATTGAATTATGGAGCCAATTTGTGGGTACACGTCAACTGTGCCATGTGGAGTACAGAGGTTAGGGGTTGTGGTTTATCTTATTATTTGATATGTATGAGAATTGGATATATTGTAAAAATGGGTAATTACATGATCTCAGTTAGAAATTTAAAAACATAAGTAGCTTATATTTATTACCGAGTATGCCTGTTGCGAAACAATAGTAGTGATTACTAACGATTTGAGCGTTATTTTATGTCTTAACCATGGTTTTTTAAAGGTATTTGAAAATCCTTCCGGTGGTCTTCTTCATGTAGACAGAGCTGTCGTTCGTGCATCTTGCGTTTTATGTCATCTTTGCGGTCGTGTTGGAGCAAGTGTTCAATGTCATAAAGCTGATTGTATTGTTCATTTTCATCTTCCATGTGCTAAAAGAATTGGCGGAAAATTTGTCAAAGATAAGGTAAGCTGTTATATATTATTGGAATAACCATTTTAAGGGTTATATCTATACGATTTTAGACCTTCTTCTGCCCAAAACACCACGAAATCAGCATGGACGTTTTGGTTGGTCAACTGGATGCGCTCCGTCGTATATTCATTGAGCGTGACGAGAATACTTTGCTTGCACGAATGTTTGAATTGAGTGATGGTCCGAAATTATGTATGAGGCTGGGAGCTCTATCGTTTTATCAAGTTGGGCAACTTCTACCAGAACAACTGAAGGCCTTCCATAACTCCAATTTTATTTTCCCCGTATGTTTTTAAAGATAGAAATTTATTGTTCCACACCATATTTATCACACAAAAAATTGTTCAGAACGGCTATGCAATATCTCGTTGGTTTTGGTCACCAACGGATCCACGCACACGCATTTTATACGACTGCCAAATAAAAGAAGTTGCTCATCGACCTCGATTTTCTGTTACTTATGATGGAAAAACCATGGAGGGTGACACCGCAACAGGTATAAACTTTACAAGTAGCTATTTAACATTAAAATTAAATATTACGTTAAAATAGTCTTTTTTTTATAGCTGCTTGGCGCGAGGTTTTATCACATGTGGAGCAAGTACGATCACAGACTGACGCTTTAAAATTCTTCTCAAACGTTATTCAAGGCGAAACATTATTTGGGTTGAATGAAAGTGCAGTCAGCAAAATTACTGAATCGGTACAATTTATATTACCATACCGTTTCCTTTTTTGAGCTTTAGGACTTGTTATTAATTTTAATAGCTTTTCGTTTAGTTACCTGGCATTGACAGTCTGTATACATATACTTTTCGTCATCAAAACAGTCCTCTACTTGATCTACCCTTAGCGGAAAATCCATCTGGATGCGCTAGATGTGAACCTCGATTTCGTACACTAATAAAGCATAAACAAAGGGCACTTACTGGTGCACCATCAACTAGGTTGGTTATGTAATAATTTACAATTTCATGTGAATATAAAATATTTTTACCTAGATAATTCAATTATTTCAGCCGATCTGCTCCTATTCCGGAAGGTCGGACTAGAGGAAGAGCCGTAGCTTCGTTTACAGATGAGTTAGCTGCGGCACAAATGAAGGCAATGTTACAAGCATCAGGATTAGGCAATGAATGGATGGCTGTATGTTTATTTTTATCGACTTTCCTATTCATTGTTTATTTTTCATTTTCTAAGTATAGAAATACTTCCAGATGCTTGGTGGACGACTAGAACCCATAACGAGTAATTCGCAAAGTTACTCATTATATCAAAAGATGCGAAAGGAATGGCGTCAAACCGTCTATTTAGCGCGATCTAAAATTCAAGGTCTTGGTCTCTATGCAAAGAGGGATATCAACATGGGTGACATGATAATAGAATACAAAGTATATATTTGTGTATTTATGAAATATTTAAACTCAGTTTGAATAATGATTTTCATATAGGGTGAAGTTATACGGAGTGAAGTTGGAGAAATGCGTGAGAAGCGATACGTTTCCCAGAATAGAGGAGTTTATATGTTTCGCATTGATGAAGAGTTGTTGGTAGATGCTACAATGGCTGGTGGACCTGCCAGGTAGTGTTTATGAATATTATCCTTCACCTGTTATTTTCTTACAATTTAAAATATTACCCTCAAATTTATGTGATAATTTGATGTCTGATCTTTGAAGATATATTAATCACTCATGTGATCCGAATTGTTCTACACGTATACTTGCTGCTGGTCCATATCCTGAAGACAAGAAAATCATTATCACTGCCAATCGTCCCATAAAGGCGTTAGAGGAAGTTGGTTTTGTTTTTTTTCCTACATAGCGTTTCAATAAAAAATACAATTTGACTTATTTTTTGGTTTTAGTTAACGTACGATTACCAGTTCGAATTAGAGGACACCTCAGACAAGATTCCCTGTTTGTGCGGTGCCCCCAACTGCGTTAAATGGATGAACTGAGTACCCTGTTTTGTGACTGTATAGTGTATTGTCTCAAACTCCTCTTTCTGGTTGTCTTAGGTAGCGTTATCGTTAGCTCTCCGTTTTTGTTGATTCATCGTTAATCGTCTGTTATTGATAATTTGAGAAAAGCGTGTGTATCGGTTTTTTATACATAATTTTAACTTCCGATACATACGTTTCTTTAGTTTTGAATAGCACTGCTGGTCGGTGCTAGTAGGTAGATATAGGAGATTGCCTTTTCAGAGTTACGTAGCGTATACTCATCTACGTAATCTCATAAGGATACCCGTCAGATTTCTTACTGTATATAAATCGCTAGCTGCGTATAACCACGCCTTCGACCGAGTCGACACGCAGTCTGTCACTACCGTAATTTATTCCGTTCTCAGTTGTTGTGTTATCTTGTCTATAGTCGTCAGTGGTCTCGTATACATTTAATTCTATTTTCCTATTTGTATCGACCAGTTAAGGAAAAAAGATGGCTTCCACGCGCTACTCTCATTGTAAATAGTTGCGTATGTCTGGTGCAGATGTTCTAACTATTTGATTGTTTTGATGTATACCTTTTAATATTGTTGTAGTTGGGTTTATAGACTGTTCGATGTAATCGCGGACTAGGCCTAGCCTGATTAGAGGTGAGACTGTGTGCCTGCCTGCCGTCAATTGATGTAATCGTATTCGTATGGTTTATTCGCATGTTTGAACTGATTATGATTTTGAAGATGTTGTATTTATAAGACTAATTAAAAATAGATTTACATTGCTAAATTATATTTGGAATTGGTATAGTACTAGTGCTTTACAATATTGGAAAGTGCCACATGGCAGTTATTTTGTTCCCTACTGTGTTAGCTAGATTTAAGGCATAGTAACTCGTGACTTATCGTGTTTATTATTTTCTAGGGAATCCAAGTAGGTTTCTGTTTCAATTACAGTTAAATAATGATGGTTCATCTAGGTCTGCTGTCTAGATTGCTCTAATGGTACAAAGTGTATGCATATGACTTTCACTAGGTGGTGAAATCACTCTTAGCTTGAAATTTATTAAACTGTCATTAGATATGTAAACTACTTTCAGTCGTTCTTTATTCATTCTTCTTCCTATTCTTTGATTTTTTCTTCATAGTCTTTGATCGGTTGATATGAGCTGCTAACATCCATCCAATCACGGGGCAGACCTTTAGTAGATTGGTGTTTATTTTCATCTTGGCTTATCATAACACTTAGTGCTCACCCAGTAAAGAAGAATAAACCACTGAGTGGAAAGTCCTGCACAACCGAAGAAAAGTGAAGAGGCTACTACAGGATCGAGTCCGGAGTCTCCAACGAAGAGGATGGCTGAAAGTTGGAAAATTCTCCATAGTCGTTTTGCTCGCACCTTTATAAACCCATATAAACTAGCAAGTGCATTTCATTTACGTCCTCAGTTTTCGAGTATCACTTCAATTTTAAGGTATGTATCTTGAGCTTTTTCTTAATTTCTCAAGCTTTTTTTAAAAATAATATCTGTTTGCATAACTTTAACACCAATTTTTTTCCCACGTATTTGAGTTACTAATGCCATCTCTTTAATCGTTGAGTGAAGGAATACAATTTTGTTTTATTCACTAATATTTTTATGTAAAAGACGCATTGAGATGGAAACATGTTATCACCTCACCGAAGGAAAAAAGACTAGAGATGAATGTGGGAGCAAGATATTTGCCAGATGTTTCTGGTAGTCGAGGAATGACTGTTCTCATAGCAAATGAGCCTATTACCTCGAATGCTAATACTAGTAAGAATTCTCTCTGTAATATAAGTAAATGCTTAACTTGGTAAATTAAGAGGATCATCTTCGAGTATCATTAGATAGATTATTGAAAAGTCATTCTTAATTAGGTAATAAATAAACAAAATGTTATAGCAAAGCTCTTACCTGATAGTTTAAGTTGCAACCATTTTGGCTTGCGATGAATTGTTGGAGATGAGCATCTGAGTATTCAAGAGAGTAAAACCATAATAACTTAGCTGATTTCCAAGCAATTGCTCCACCAAAAATTTCCGCCAATACTATCGAAAGGAAACGAAGTAAGCTATAAATGTGAACGGATTACTTAGGAATACTTAACTAAGAAGCTATTCTACGGTACGATATTCTGTAATAGAAAAGCTTTTTAAATGCTTTTTTTGGCATTTTATTTTTTAAATAAATATTCACAAACGTCATTTCTCCATAGTGGAAGAGTTCAATAGGTGCTAGTGGAGTGCCATAAGACCCTCTGTTAATAGAGCCAAAAAGTATTCCAAGTATAGAGGTAACAATAAAAAATGAAGAAACGCCATAGTGTTGAACTATCACAACTGAAATCTTTTGCATTGTTTCACCTGTATATCTGTTAACATTGACAATTTAAACTGTACATATAAATAATAAGCAGAGATTAAACTGACCATTTTCGAATACGCAAGTGCAAATTTGAGCGGTACCTATAAATTCGATCAGAAATCTATGTAGGCCCGACTTTTTCGATAAAACTAGATCCAAGATCCGTCGTGAAAGTTCGGCAACACTTAACACGATTGTATAATAAAATATAGAGGATGCAAATGGGGCAAGGAATGATAGATCTAAATTCGGCATCCCTGAAGACAAATAGAATGGTATTAAAAATTTCAATATTCATGTTGAAAACAAGAAGGGGCAGCGCTGTATTGGGGCAGAACCCGATTGAATGAAACTAAATCGCAGAACTGGTTGTTAGTAATTCAAAATCTCATAACAACATCAGTATTTTAATTCGAATACTTGCTAGAGAGTTCGTAATGAGTAAGTGATGTAAGTTTAATAGCATAAACTAATTGCCAAGTATAGAAAATGAAGCCTTATGATTACTACGACAAGAACAATTGAAAAAACCAGGTCAGACGGAATTGTAGTGACCCCAGCAATATCATATCAGCCAAAGAAATAAATCAATGGTGGTATTCGCTAAATGATTGTCATAACCTAATAGATAAAGCACGCGTAAAACTGAAAACATCACTGGGAATCGGCTATGAAGACCAATAAGAAAGCAACAAAATGGTGTATCCGGTTTTGAGGAGAGAGAGGGCAAAAAAGACGAAAAGAGCACTCGCATGGCAACAAACGACATTACTATTATATTGCTCTATCAGTTTTGAAATACTTGATTTTACCATTGTGATAACTGTATGGACTAGATTTTAATACGCCCTACACTGAGCAGTGATTTGTTGATCTTTAGGTGGCAGTCACATCTATAGAAGAGGCATTAGCTTGGTTCTTCATCGTTATTAGGACATCATTGTGGCAAAGTAATTAAATCTCAGTACAATTTAATATATTAAAAGTGATAATGTCACAGAAGGTCTAAGAGGTTTTTGGAGCAGTACCAATATTAAATATTGCCTCAGAGCACCGATACAGCGTGACAGTGTTTAATCATTACACTACTTCAGTAGGCTTATAAGCCACTGAAAAGTAGCATATAATGCCCTCAGATGCAAATAAATATCGCGTAAATTGTAAGTCTAATTTAAAGCAAATATCATAGACAATAGACAACTAATGAAACATGAGAGAATGGCTTAAAAATAGATGGATAGGCTGTCATTCGAGATAGAATACAACATTTTTGAGTTTCATGTCGATTCTATGGATAGGACAACCGATTACGTTAATGGGCATCAAAATGCCCATAATATAACCTATTTTACATAGGATCACCAATAGGTGATTTGTGACCAAAGAAAGAAAAGGCGTAGTAAAGTGAAGTAAAAGTAGAACAGAGACAAAGAAGTCCTTAATACTCCTTTCATCTTTTAATTCCCTCCCCTTATTTAATTCTACTGGCATACATCCGTCTAATTTCCCTTATTTACAATATGAACTTTATCAAAAAAGTTGCCTCATTCTTGTAGCACCAGAAATAAAAAAAATCAAGTAATCATCGATTCCCTAGTGTAATCTACTACTAATTTCTAAGTTATAATTAGATATGTAGTAATTTTAATTTATTAGGAGATTAACAACTAATTGCACGATATGAGGGACGACTTTATCGTGGAACAATGGCTATTTTCGGTATTTGAAGGCATTTGAATTACTGTGCCTCAGAAGCACTGAACTCACTAGGGTAACCTTTAAATCTAATAGAGAAGTCATTTCTAATTAATTATTGCGACTGTTATTTGTGTTGTTTATATTGTAAAGCAATTAGAAGCATTTGAGAAAGTGGGAAAGGTCGTTGCTTATTTATAGGTAAGCACTATTTTCTGCATAAGTTCTAAGATCAATGATTTAATCAATTAAATAACTATAGCATTAATTCAGTTGACTGCCAGTATTAAAATCCAACTTTCGTTTCTGATGTCATCTATCTCCTGGACTGTTGCAAGTTGAATTTGTAAAACGCGCAGTTAATGTCAATTTACTAAGGATTATTGTTTGTAATCTTATACTTAATCTTAGAGAAATTGTTATGATTCAGTATTTAATTAATCAATAATATAAACAAAGTGTTATTTGCATGTATACTATTAACTATAGTAGTATTATTTTGGAACTTAGAAACTTTAGCTTGAAGCAATTTGTTCTTCGCAAAAATGGCTTTATTGGCTTCTCAATTGATAAATTAAATAAGATTCTAGAACTAAACTTCCTGAAACTTTCTACAAGTGGAGCATTTCCTAGGGGCGATAATTCGTGCAAGGAAGTTTAGGTACTAATAGATTCTAGCTTTATTTCTAGTCTCTTGTGACTTATTGGACAACTACCTCACATCTCAAGTATTTATTTTTTGAACTAATATTATGCTTCTACTATCCGAATTGATTTCCTTTATTTATTTAGGTTCTTACGTAATCTTCCTCAATTCTTATTGTTTCCTTTCTCTCCTCATCTTTCTGAAATAAACATACTTCCCATGCAACCTTCATGCTGTCAAAATATTCCAATTAATTATATATATATATATATTAAATGTAGGCAGTTTATAATCACCCTTTCTCTATCACTTTCACTCCAATCACTTTTGATATCATCGAAAGTTGGATACATATTTTTCCCATGCTGAAGACCTTCTTTAATGAGCGTCTAAAACTAATGTATAGTACTGTACTTTGTGTTTCCTTACCAATTGATAGAAAACAATTGGTAGAAATTATGAACATCGAATTATTTCAACAAGTTTAGCAAGAAGGGGGTTTTGTGAAGGACTTGATAATAATTAGGGTTATTTTTACTACGAAATTTTTTGATGAAGTTAGTATAAAAATGAAATAAATGTCAACCAAGAGAAAGTTATTTCATACGTGACCTCTTTGTGATTGAGTTCTATTTTTCTAGGAAGGATGAGTGGTACTGTTCTTCGTGGACCCTCTGCGTATACGGGAGATTCTTAAAAGATGGTTAAGGTAAGAAAAATATCTCTTTAAGAAATAGCCTGAAAACGACTTTAAAATGTTACTAAAGAGAGTGATTTACCTACTTTACTTCTGACAACACAAAGTATTAAAGGGTATAGTGTGATTCCAAATGTAATACAGAATATATAATTTATCCACCACGCATCCATTTATTAGCTGAAAATCTACAGCTGAGTCCCCAAGCTTTAATATCTGCTTCGTTCTTTTCTTTCTCTCCCCTTATTACCTTTTCAATATAATTCGTATGTCGGTAGAACCGCTCAACAAGTTTTTTTACTATAAAATAGTTTGAGTAAATCACCGAAAGTACGTTTTCAAAAGCTAATTCCGTTAAGACAGCAGAGAACTGACATGTTGCTTTGCTCTAAAACTAATTTAGTGTTCCCTCTGTTGCCACTACTTTCAGGGCAACACTTATTAAACTGAGCAATATCTGCAGTCAATGCAGGAAGTATAGAAATGCAAAAGAGTAGTGTGCCACTATTATGTTAGATTTGAAGAAGAAAGTTGAAATATAGTTACTGATAATTAATCTCTTATTGTTTGGAGGAAATATTCTGGGAATTTATCTTATGCGGAGCGGAGTGAGTTATAGGTAATAAGTTGCTAATGCAGACATTGCGTACATCATAAGGATGCTAAACTACCAGACGCTTGATGATCAATAATCTTGCCCCAGCCAGTAGGCGCGGTGACGGTGCTATGAGTTGTCTCAATTGTTTTCGGTCGCATGGCTCGAGAACTAGTGATAGTGTTTTCCGTGTTGATAGTGTTTGTCTATATAAACGAGATGTTTAACGCTCGAAAAATCCAAATACCAGTTTCCGCTGGCGAAGTAGTTAAAATGCATCAGTATTTAAAGACTTAAATAAATGAAAGATAAGCTCGAACTATCTTTTTCTCAGCCCATTTGATTACGTGGGTCATCCATTTATCTCCGTTGTTAGCACAGTTAACTTAAGGGTCACCTGTTGTACAGCCTAGCCTACACTATGTCATTTCTCTTCTGTGAATAATATTTAAATTATGGGAATATATATTTCGCAATGTGACAGATTTTTTTATTCTATAATAAATAAGGTATTATATATAAAGTTAATGACTCAAAAAATGTTATAAAAATTGGTTATACGCTTAAAACAATAGTTATTTTGTTTTACTGCCTTCTATTTAATATACCATTTTATTTCCACTTATAGTAATTCTTTTTGTAAGCCCATTACTACTGAGGAAAACGTGGAACTTTAACTTATCAGTTTTCGTTCTTCAGCCGGTCAAATGATAATGGCTAGTCACAAATTCCTTTTGAGCACAATTCTTGGCTTTTAATCATCTAATTCATTATCTTTAACCATTTAAGATAATTACTTTCCAAACAAACAGTATTGTTACTCGGGAAGAAAATCACAACCAAAGTGCTTACAGCTTACCATATTTAAATTTTTCTTGCCTTAAAACTATTCTATGTGTTGTACTAACAAAAAATATTTTACGTGAGACAGTCATTTGTATGCGTTCGTCTCATAGTTCGTCCTCTCATAAAGCGTCCAGTGCGTTGTGATTACCGTTGTTATTCTACAGGACTTATCAGATTATCGTCCAATGTAGAGAAAATATGATAACAATCCTCTTCTATTCTCCCAACTTTCGTGTCACTCTCTTCTTGTTTATTCTTCCACTTGAGACATGATTATAGTGCTTAATTGATAAGAGAGAACGGTACGTACCTTGGGATACTATCTTACTTATTGTTTGTCTTTAACTAGGTTTTGTGCTATTTCTGTTCCGGTTATTCCTTTTATAAATAGAACATAATACGGCAAACATTTGTCGCAAGTCAATATTAAACCACACTTTGCGTAATAGAACTAGTCAGTAGGTCCCATCATTAACTTTCCTTTTTTCACTTTCTTACTATCAGAAAGCGGGAGGGAGATTAATTATCATTCTCAAAGTTCTAAATATTTCAGAGTTTAAATCCACATTATCCACTTTTTTATTTTTTGCACTATATAATTTTACTACTTTCATTCCTTAAAGCAATGAGATGATTTCTTGTTTTCAGCATACACTGTTTATTGGTATTTGATCACTCCTAAGTTATTCTATGCAACTAGACGAGCACCCTCAGTGGAGTTTAAGGCGATAGTCGAATCACTCATTTTTATTACTTTTAGAAAGTTATATTCTTGCTTATTAAATACTTGATTCCTTTACGGCAATAAATATGCTCTCGAAGACAATATTACTCTAAAATTTTTCTTTCCATGGGTAATCTACAATGAAAATTGGTCACATTCATTAGTAAATCAAATTATGGACGATATTTGTGTATACTATTTAAGTAACCTTAGTAAGATTATTTACAATGGCTTTAAATACATAATTTTAGAATGTCTCTTGCTGTACCAAGTGATGGTATTTTATCGACCCACGTGACATGGGACGATATTCAGGCCGACATACTCAAAATATTTGGAGAGGGGGCTAGATTTGGACCAAATAAGGAGGCAACTGACATTGGAGCCGGAAAAGTAGGCTCGTTCATGGCGATAGTTTGCACAAAATTTCGTAGCCAGTTCCTAGAGATTTTAGGGATTTATGTCGAAGATTTGTTTGATTGATCCAGACTGGCAGACAGATATAGCTCCAGTGAAGTTTGTCGTTAAAGTGAGTTAGGCTTTATTCGAAAAACAGAAAAGCAAGCAGTTACAAATAAAAATAATTTAGACCAAAAATTCATTTTATAGATTTCCTCGCAATTAGCTCTGGTTCAGTGCGCAGAAATGTTCACTACTGACGGAACATTATTTGATTCAGAATTCAGGGAAAACATTAATCAAGAAATGAAAAACGTAAGATAACTTAACATCTCAATTTAAAAAAAAACTTATTCTAAACGTAATAGATACACAATGCTGAGGTGACTGTCTATACCCTTCTAGATAAGTACAAAGTTGAGGGCATTCCAAGGATCAAGGTATGTGTAATTATATTTGGTAATGTTTTTTTAATGGCATTAACTCTTGATTTAGACATATTTCATGCGAAAATTTTCGGATGAAAACCCATTAAAAGGTTACATTATAATGGATTATGTAGAAAATGGGGTTCCTATTCATATATTCGACAATCTCACACCCGAGGATTTGCTTCAGGTTAATTAACACAATAAATTCTGAAAATTTACCTGAAATATTTTTATAACGACCTATGTGATTTTTATATTATTTACTTTTAAAATTATTGTATTTCCAGCCTTTGCGAGCAATTGCTGTTTTAGAAGCTACTTCACTTCGGTTCACCAACGAAGAAAGAAAAGTATTCCAATCAAATCCATTCACTCAGCTTTTTACCCAGTTTTTCAATGAGAAGGTTGTTTTTGTGACTAATCACATAATTAGTATCTAAATATCCTAATTAATATTAAAATGAAGGTTCTATGAGCAGTTTTATTTTAGGCTATCAACAATATGATAGAGATGTTTCGCCGTTTTGGGGGCGAGAGGCTAGCAGAACGAATTGACAAGTTCGAAAAGCTTATTCCCTCCATTGTCGACAGCTCATTCGCCGACGGAATAGCAGAGGAATTGAGTATGTTAAAAGAGGACAAGAATAAATTAGATATACATCATGAAAATCAGTGGTTCAGTAAATTACTGTTTGGTTTATGGACAATTTTTAATATTAAGCTTTATATATTTTAGAAATGAAACGCGTTTTGTGCCATGGTGATCTGTGGTCAGCTAACATGATCTGGAAAAAAATGGAGAATGGATTGGAACTTGCTGCAATTGTTGATTTTCAGGTGCATATTCAAATGATGTGGAACTATAGATTAAATTAGATGAATTAAAATGCATTTATGTTCTCAGACGTCCCATTTCGGCTGTCCTTCAATAGACATTGTTCGCCTTCTAAATGCATGTCTGAGTGGAAAAGACAGAAGAAATCATTGGAAATCATTGTTAGAAACCTTTTATAGTTATCTTAAGGAAGAAATTGGTGACGGAATAATGCCATTTTCACTTCAGCAGGTTTTATTTCGAGCTTTACTTAGAAGAATTTGCACCAACTTACCTCTAATGTTTAAATATTTCAGTTGGAATACGCCTATCGCTTCTACTTTCCGTTAGGTTCCTTTTTAGTAGCACCAATGGTTGGTCTTCTCTTCGATACTCTTAACAAAAATCCAGATGTGGATGCCCGTAACAAGGTCGCTTTAGGCTTACTATTTTTGAATGTTAAGTGGTAGCATTAATAGCTTATACTTTCTAAAATACGTTTTTTCTCAGATCTTTGAATTAGTAATGGAGAAGACGGAATTCATGCTTGACGATATGGTCGCATTTTATGAAGAAAATCAAGTCATCAGGAAGGCAGGATTTGAAATATGAAATGTATTTTTAGATGCATGCAAAATATTACACATTTAATTTTAGATTTACATATTAAACTAAAATACTGGGCTAGGTAAAATTATGGGAATGTTGTTAATCATCATTAATCACTTAAAAATTTGTAGTATACAGACTGAATAATAATTTTTTTACCTAGGCGTTTAGCTCCAACCCAATTTTATGGATGCATTGTATGCTTCTAAAAACATGGGTATTTGAGATTAACCTTTTCTATGATTTGTAGATCAATAAAGTGTAGATGAAATTAAAACAACACGAAAAATACTACAGCTATAATATATTTGGCTCTAGGCAATATGAGTATTTTGATTATTAAAACATTTCCGAAATAAATATATTGCCAGTTGAAAGTATGTATACAATATATGAGATAGGTGGGGTTATTGAGTATAAACTTTCCCATTCCCCCCCCCCCCCTATCCATTAGGTCTTTGCATAAGAAAGGTTTTAATTAAGGGAAAAGAAAAAGAAATTACGCAAGTTATCAAGAACCTGATGTTTCATGAATTTTTAAGGTAAAAATTGAAGGGGAGTGGTAATATTGGAATAATTTCAATAATGATCGTTGCATATTGATATGGTTATCAACTCAGTTAATTTCTAGGTATACGTGAAACCACTAATATGATATTAATCCAATATAAATTTACAACAAGAAACTGATGAAGACTTGTTATAAAACACTAAAGAGTTGTACTTCAGAACTAATATAAACAGTAGCACAGCATACAAACATATTTTTGTATTAGAAATCTTCCATTAGAGATGATAAGCAATATAATTCTAGTAGTTTTAACGTATCCGTCTCCTCTTTGCTTGACGTTGGAAACGCGCTCTATGGCTAGAAATTTAGGGTTTTTGTTCCTATATTACAATCACTATAGCAGACAATTCTATTAAAAAATTAATAAGATTTCAAAGCATTCATTTGTTGTTATCATTCCTCATTACATGTATTTTTATTTGCAAATAAGCTTGTCTTACAAAATTTGATTTAAAAATGTCCCGGGCTGTATTAGTATGTATATTTTTCTATTATTGCTAATTTGTGCAATTTTAAACTCATAATAATATAATGTATAATTTGAAAAATTACTGTCTGTTAAGCCTTTGTGGAAATATGACATCCGAAGAACTAACTGCGAATGGAATTGGAAGTAAAGGAGGCGGTGATTCAGATAGAAATCAGAGAGATGAAACAGGGAAGACATTGATCGACCATCTCATCGAAGCATTTGAAGACGATGAAGATGATTCGACAGGTTGGAATAGGACTAGTATGAATGGATTGACAAATATATATCATTTGGCGATCATAAAATACATAGAGGTTTCTTCAGCTTAACAAAATGAAGTCATTTAATACAAATTTTCTGCTAGAAGGTATGCTTCGTTCACTTGATACGAATACCATGTGACTGCAATTAAACCACCGTTATTTCTGTGAGATAAGACGATTTAGTGAATTTGGTAAATATTAGAATAAAAGCATATATTTTATATAGTCTTGACTAGTTACAGTGCAATTTCAGGATATAATGCTGCTGTGATCCGTTATCGTTCACCATTTATGAGAGTTCCCAAACATGACGCTAGGTTTGACGCATTCAATCTAGTGGTAGAGAATTTAATCAACAGGTAGAGTGGCTAATCATCATTATTTTCACAATTTATCAAAATATTTTATGACTTGCTTTAGATTGGCACCTCTATGGGTTGCGTACAGCTTTGCAACAGAATACGTGGAAAACTATACTGAACAATTGAACTTGGAACCAGTAGAGTATATCGATGGTTAGTAGTAGTGGCCTAGAATGCTAACAGACGTGGCTTATTTCGAATAACAATAATTGGTTTATTCATGGTAATGCGATGTTCTTAAGTAGGATCATATGGTTATTGAATCTGTACTGCATTAAGCACAATAAGTTTTATTTTAAAATGTAAGTAGCTTATCAGTAGATGTATTCATTTACTAAGTACTCGTCATTTATGTACTCAGATGGGATACAAGTCATCTGCCTTTCTATAAAAGCAAGTACCGACTGATATCAACATGTAATTGAACGATATAAGTATTTAATTCCTTTCTAAGAAATTTAAATAAATAAGCATAGGGTAATTTGGGTAGTATAACGGTTAAATAACAAGATAAAAGGCTATTTATCCTTTTTTCAGAATTCAGTGGAGAACGAATATTGTTTCTATCCACTTTCTAGAGGTTGTTGCTATTGGCTTTTCGCTGAATATCGGGAACGTTTTCCGTGGACTAAAGCTTTATTAGATTATCTTTGAAGAGGGTGGTATTAAGATACTGTAGTTGAAGGTAAAATCTGCTCATCGCGATGTAAAGGGTTGCGATGATTTAGGTTGCTGTATGCGGCTTATGCGGTAAAGGTTTTTCTGGGAGTAGACAGTATTTATCACGATCGGATCTCCAGTAATGGCTATTTTGCCTTATACGTTTTTGAAACTTCCATGGACAAGGTTTACGTCGTTCTGTTTACGATTCTACCAGCCGATTCAAGTGCTGATTCTAAGGCTTTTTACTGAATGTTTTAATTATCCTAAATTCTACTGTGAGTTACGACTATGATTATTTGAGAATGTTGAATGTTATTTCAGGAGAATATAATGCAGTAGATGCTACCATGTGGTGCAAACATATAACAAATAGTATTCCCGAACTTGCAAAAAAGATAATTGCTGGGGAAGTTAAAATTTCTGGTAAGTTAAGAATACTTTATACTCAAGCAATAGGAATTAATGTCTTGATAACATTGTTACGTCTATGCCTATTACACTACAGATCGTCCAGCTTCATGGCTTCAGTATCCCCTATCAGTTGAATCTGACAAAGGACGAAGATCAAAACAAGAAGACCGTATGGTGGCAATGCCAACTTTAAGCCTAGTTTTTAAAGATATCACCAGGGTAAGATAGGTGTAAAAATTGCATCAGTTGGTTTAGTTATTTCCATATTACACTGGTATACAATGACAGTGGAAATTTACATTTGACTATTATTAGACTGATGTCGGGCTCATGGCTGTATTTGATGGTCACGGCGGTGCAGATTGTTCATCGTATTCTGCTGCCCACTTACCTGCTGAGTTTGCTCGAGCACTTGATACAGAGATGTCTTTGGAAGATGTTTTGAAGACTTCTCTAACTCAACTAGGTTGGACAAGATCCATTTGAGTTACTACAATTGTCATATTGTAAATTTATAGGAATTATTACTTTTAGAATAATTTTTGCATATGACTGTAGAAACTTATTTTGATAGACAGTCGTTTATCTGTTCGCTGCGAAAAAGAACACTGGCGAAGTGGAACAACAGCTGTTGTTCTTGCCGTGGATGCGAATGAACTTGTGTTCAGTTGGGTTGGGGATTCTGCAGCTTATATTATGTCATTAACTGAACTCACCAAAGTTACCAAGTCTCATGTACCCAGTGATCCAGTGAGTGAATTTACTTATAATATTTGCTCAGTTATAAAAGTAATAGGCCATTTCCTTCAAATATTTGCTTATAATGCGTTTCTTAATGTTTTTTAGGATGAAGCACGACGGGTAGAAGCAGATGGAGGACAACTTCTTTATATCCAAGGAGAATTGCGAGTGAATGGAGTGTTGAACCTAACGAGAGCACTTGGTGTGGTTAATTTAGAGTGTTTTAAGTAGTCGTTCATTTGAATCATAAAATTGTTGATATTGTACCTATTTATTCATCACTAGAATTTTTCATAGAATGATTTCATTTTTAGGTGATGTGGCTGGACGTCCAATGATAAGTCCGAAACCAGATACATTAGTGATTAAACGAGATGCTTCACAGATTCTAACTATTCTAGCCTGTGATGGCATCTCTGAACTATACAGTAATAGGGAAATTTACCAGATGGTAGAAGCTTTTATCATGGAAAATAGTGTAGAAGGTAGCATTTATACTCTACTCTTATTATGTACAATTTCTAGTAATATTTTATAAGGAGACGTTGTTTCTGATACATTTCTTAAAATATTATTTAGTCGTATTTTATAGATTACCACGAACTTGCCGATTTTATTTGTCGTGCAGCAATTGAAGGCGGCAGTGTAGATAATGTGACGTGTGTCGTTACTTTCTTACGTCCTCCAATGGATCTGTGGGAAATTTTTGAGGTAGAAAATAGTAGCAAAGAGAGCGATGTCTGTGATGATGAGTAGGCGCTTGGAGCTTTAATCTTCATATTAATCNTAATCCCCCCCCCCCCCCCCCCCCCCCAATTTCTCGTCTAGTACCGTGGTCAGTATTAATTTATATTTGACACTTTTAGTCACTACAATCATTATAACATTGATTATATTTCTTCACCTGCAAGTCATCTTTTGAACCTATTTTTCACATCTTACGTGTTGATATCGCATTTAGGAAGGTAACATTTATAATCGGTTTTATTTTCTTCATTCCGTTGATTTAATTTATATATACCGGGTGCGCCAAAAGTTCTGATACGGGTGTAAAGTCGCATAATTTCGCGGTAAAAACTATTCAACATGTAATTTTTCTGGATATACATAAGGCACAAAAATTATTTTATTTATTGGGTGTTCAAAGTTTCCTCCTTTTACGGTTACACAAGTTCGTAGACGCTTCTCGAAGCTACCCACGACGGTCACGGCTCGTTTTGACCAATTTCGTCCCAATATTTGACTGTTTGTTTTAAGAGAGTCACATCAGATGAATTTGGTGGCTAAATCTCTTTGCCCAAAAGTCTGGAAACTGTTGCCGACACACCTCCAAATTTGTTTTGGCCCATGGGCGGGTGCCCAGTCCTGTTGAAATATCCAATTCTGTGATCCGAAGTGTTTTGAAGCCCAGGGAACCACCACCTTCAAAAGAATTTCGTCTTGCTAGTATTTCGCATTCATTTTGACATTTATCGAAGAATACCAACGGAGTCTTCCCAGTCGCGGTTATTCCTACTCAAATCATGACAGAGGACGAAAAATGACCTCTGTTATCAACGGATGCTCTTTCAGACCTCTGGTGTTCACATTGAAGAATTTGTCTATTATTTTGACTATTGTAAGCGGAGTTTGCAGTGAACATTTTTTCAATAGTTAAAACCACATTCGAGTCGCGGCCGAACGACATTTGGGAGTTTCTTCGCTTTTTCGTAATGATTGGCTTTTATTTCCTCCGTCAACCTATAAGTTGTATGGAACCCTAGTTCTTGTTCGACGATTCTCCTTATTGGTGCTGAACTAATATTGAGGTTAGAAGCCATCTTCCTCATCGATCTCTTGTTATCTCGAAGGATCCTCTTGAAAATTTTTCGAATGTTAAAAGTCTTCACAGAACTGGGTCTTTCACTCTTGTAACATACTGCGTCCAGCTCCTGGAGTTGTTTCACGGTCCGGTGAACAGCCACTCGGCACACCAAGCTTCTTAGCCATCGCAACGCTTTTCTCTCCTTGCTTATGCAGGTCGATGATTTAGACATCATATAACAGTTTAGAAAAGTGATAATTGAATAAAATTTTAAACATAATCCAAGGTGGCTTTAAGTAACATATTCATTAGCATAGCGAATTCTTACGTTATATATGTTAATTTAACAGCACTTGAATTTAGAACTTTTCGCGTACCCTGTATATACATATACATATGTAAACTAAAACAAGTGGATGTGAATAACTGTTCTTACACTTTGAATGTTTTATACGACTTGGTGAAATTAAACAGTGGTATAACGTGGACGTTAGGGTTTTTAAGTTTGTGATATCTATTCATCCAGAGTTTCATGGAGGTCTTTTAGTGATTTGTTGCTAAATTATTAGCATATTCCTCATTATTGTAAGTCCAGTTATCGGGTATTTTCGTAGATTTTCTCTTCTTACTATTAGAAGTATAATTCGTTATTATGAGGAAGTACTAATCAATTTAAACTCCTGAAGTTCAATATGCATAAATATACAGTTAAAATAAGAGCGCTGCACCATTATCCAACAAATGTCTTAGTTGAACCCTGTGCTACAATTTACCGTTCGATAGATGTTTTGGGCCACTTGTAGAACGTGTACATATTTTCATATCATTTGTTTACTATTGTTAACTCTGCTGTTAAAAATTTCAGCGTTGATAAAAATTAAAATAACTAAGTAGAGCCAGTCAGCATAAAAATGCTAAATATTCTATAACCTCACCGGCCACAACTATTAATAATTGTGGTCATTTCAGCACCAACTGCTATTCACAACAAAGTTTTAAGCTAAGTGGTTAAACTACTTTTATAAAGGGATTAGGAACATCCCAGTATTGCATTTTGGCAATATAAAACCACTTAGGATTCAATGAATTAATGTTAATTGGAATGAAACAGACTGGAGGTTACGTGCCTATAGTTTCTCGGGTAAAAAAGTGTCGTTGCACGATTTGTTAATTTAAATGTCAACTAACGTATTCTTAACCTGTGATTGACTGCACGTATTATTCGCTGTTAAGCATTAACTGAGATCATATACAACTGGAGCATATGATATGCCTTTTAATTAGAGAAAAAATTTAACGTAACTATGAGTACAGCTGGAGCTGTCAGTCTTCACATATATTCTTTAAAAGTAGCGGGAGACGCCGTATAATCTGGGAGCTTGTGTTTAGACCAAAGCATGGTTCATCAGGCTTGTACTTCACTAATATTTACTTGTTCTTAACCTCTCTTGTGCATTACTTCTAAACTTATTGCTAAAATTTATTCTATTATTAGGTATTTTAATGTCACAGTGCTTGATGTTCTGTTATAAAATTTATGACTCATAAGCGAGGTGGTTACGCCCTTATCTTTTGCCATGAGCTGAATCATTTCATTTTGAATTCCGTGCGTTATATGGGCAATGGCCCAACTACTATTTCTAATAATCTGCCAAATTCTCCTTATAAAGCTCCAGTTGGTAGAGGGCCAGCTTTTCCCTCAACAGAGTCAGAATCTTCAATCACGATCAAATGCACTTCTATTTCCCGACTTTGGAGGACAACACTACAGCACCTTCACAGAATATGATGGTTAGTCCTAAGCTCTAAATTAATCCTTACATTATACCGATTCTTTATATTTAAATTTGTTACGGAAGTATGATAAGTCTTTTTCTTTTTCTTTGTAATCCGATATTCACTGGCTTTGAGGCAATTTGGTTCGGTATGGAGAATCATTCGGAGACAGTTCAATCACAGACAACCAAAGACATGATGGTCTACAGATAAAGCTTCACAAATTCTTTCCATTTTATGGAGGTAGATATAATTATACCATGGTGAGCATCTCTCAATTCTTAGCATATTTCACTAGACTGACTTTGCTAACTATTTGTCTAGCCTGTTTCTATGATTTATCTTACTTATTAATATTATAAGTTCCTCACTAATTTGTTTAGCGCTAATATTTTAAATGGTTCTACATTGTATAGGCTTAAATTTCACCACTTCCAAAGGCAGGAATCTGGCTTAAGTGCCAAAATCTTTTAAATACTTCCGGCGTTCGTTATTCTGATTCCATGTACGTGCCGTTCTTCCCATTATCAATCAATATGAAGTATTGATATGAGATTGTTTGCTTGATTACGCATCTTTTCTTTGTTGAGATGTCTATTTGACTTCAGTTCGGAACTCTTGAGTCATAATAAGGAGTGATGAGTAAATGTAGAATCTTCAGTAGTGATATTTAGGCCACTAAGAATAAACGATTCGTGGTTATTTCGGCGAGGAATTTATATGGGGGGTTAAATATTTTTTATATAATAGAGGTGGAGAAAAATATTTTATTGAATGCTATGGAGTTGATTTTATAGCATTTCTGATCCATAATCTTTATGTAAGCTCTAACCCCCTTAAGGCTGATATTAAAAAAACTAAAATACTAGTACATATATATGTATGTAGCTAAATGAAACGGGTTTCTGGAATAAATATATCATGGATCTTATGATTTTTAGTAAACTTTGAAAGTTTACTAGAATATTTATATATTAATGATAATAGATTTCCACAAACGGCTACATCAGCTTCGCGTATTTTACCGATGACTCTTCCACACTCCGTCTAGGTGTTGATGTCGACTGGCCCACACAAAGCGATCCTGCAGTCATAGCGCCCTACCTTTGCAGGTAAGGAATTTCCTGTCTGATTTTCTTTTATAATAATGTAGACCATCTTTCGACCAGCTTTTTCATCTACACTCAAGAGAAATTGACCATTATATATTTTTTTGGTTCATTTTTTCCATAATAGGCAGCGTATACAGAGTGGTCAAGGAACAGATTCAAAAGTGTACTATCGTCTTGAGATGAGAAAAAGTACTGGGCAAAGCCGTGATGGTATGGCTTTTTTGAAGAAGTGCCATGAATAAGACAACATTTTTGAGATCTATTAAATACAAGAAATGGGAAACATTTGCATCTTAAGAATATATTTGAATTATCAGATCGTGAATATACATCCGATCGTCTCCACTGCCTAGGAAAACCTAATTATTTCTTGTGTGATGACCAGTCAGAACAATTCCTAGATGCACTACAAAAGACACTTGAACGTGAGTACTGATTTATTAAAGGTATAAGTGGCTATTATTATAATTTTAAATCTTCCTTTTACAGAAGGTGTTGTGGGAGCCTCAACATTTCGTGCAGAGGCAGCCCTAGTAGTGACATGGAAAAATCTACGTCCAAATATCGGTAGCGAGGAAGGTTTGTCAACGTATCAGCTAATCTGGATGACTGATGCACAGGTATTCAGCGATAAGTAAAATCTTTAATTTAATCTCTTTGTTTAAGTTTACTTCTAAGAAATTACTTATTATACAAAGGTTAAATGGACAATTTAACCATTGTAGGGTCTACTATCGTATACGATGATAAACTATTATAAGCTAGGTTATGATGCATCAGATTTTAATGGTAATTCGCGGACTGGACGCTGTCAGGTTAGTATAAGCATATAATAAGAAAAAAATGGAACTAAGTCTATTAAAAGATGGTATAACTGAAGATTAGATTAACAGAAGATTTCATTACTTGTACTTCAGGCAGTTTTTAATGGCGGGAACCACACAGGTACAGTTCAAGTAGATCTTTCTGATCTAACAAAACAACAACCATCGTCGCTAGCCACGAGGTCGTCAGTTCCACACGTTGCGAGAGGGCGATACTTTCACAGGGTTGACGACATTGTACGTCCTGCTGGATGCAGCAATAAAACCGGTGGAACATGTAAGGTTTTATTTTTTCAGATTATTCCTGGAAAAAACCTATTTTTACAATATTTTCATAGTTAATTCACCAAATATTTAATACATTTTTGCAGTTCCTTTATTGATATATCCAAACATCGTTACAATGTTGGGTCAAACGAAGATTGATATCAATGGACTTTGTCTCAATCCTGACGTGACTTATGTTTTAATGATTGAACAAAGACAGGTCAGCCTTCAGTACCTGATTTCGTTTATTTAAAAATACCGTGAAACACTGTAATATCAAAGGTTACGTCAGAAAGCAACATGTGAAGTACTCAATCCATCGATAGCCCGATGCACTCTTCCTAAAGTGCTTGACTGGGGAACGAAGACTGTTTACTTTCAGCCACAGTCTGGATTATCCAACGATGAAAAGGCCTATGTTGGTTTCATTTATTTTGGTAAGTTGTTACGTGAAAAATTTTCAGTAGCAAGCAACCAATATAAGCGTATCTTTCAAAATTTGTAAAAATTCAATGTTATGAATGTGGTGGAGCTGCATCAAATAATGGTTCTCACGTAGACCAGCTGAGTTGTCTTGCTGATTATCAAAAAAAAAAGAAGGTTAATCCGGTCTGAAGTTATGGTCTTTAACCAATGATAGCTAAGTACTCTTGTCTGTTTGAATTTGTTTCGAGGTCCATCGTCTTCTACTGGTGGCAATAACAAGGGAGATTCTTATATGTCACATAAAGAACATTTTGTTTTTGATTTATTTGAAACGTGCAGGATTCGGTAATTTAGTGAGGATGCTCATAAAGATGTTCACAACAAATATAATGGCTCTAGTACTAATTTTAGAGGAGTCTTGCTGCAATAAGGATGACTTTAGACAAAATCCTGTCTTTGCTCGCACAAGACCAATCTATGAGTGATTTGATGCCTCCCAAAGTGGATGTATAAATGATAAATCATTATTTTGGACTTCAACAGGTTGCTTGACATTATGTAGTCGGTAATTCTGGAATATAATTATGGTTGAAGTATCGATGTGATGTAAGTAACAGCATCTAGTACTAATCCGTCTATTATTATATTAGGTGTAGGCAAAAGTGTTGGCTGTTTTTTTCAGCACTAGTATAACTATTTAAAACTTAAATAAATTCCCGCCTTTTTGCTTATTTGTAGTGCTAGCCTTGTGGTTTTTGAAAAGTCACATGATGCGATTTAATGGCA
>JAJAVP010000064.1:149342-169974 GCA_020740425.3 Heterorhabditis indica
TAGTCCACATCTCCCCAGAGACGTTGGAAATGGCTCGATCCAAAGTATTTGCTCTCGATTTGTAAATCCAGCCAAAAACAACTAAACTTAAGAGTTCACTCACTTGTGTTGGATCTTCACGTTAGTTAATAGCCCGCCACCACAACTCAACTCAGCGCCGCACCCTACACCACGTAGTTTTAGCAAGTGAGCAGTTGTGCGAATAATTAAAACAGACCACAAAAGCGGACTGTGGAGAACCCGATCCCTGCCACTCTTTCTCAGCGCGCCTCTTACTACTTGGCCTTCCAGCGAAGTGGGGGTTGCGAATAGGTCAAAAACTGAAGTGCATCACAGGCTCCAAATTTGCCGAAAGTGTACGGTACCGGACGCGTTCTAACGCCCGCCAATTGAAACCACGCTCCTTACCACTCTGTCACTTTTCAGCACAACTGTGCTAACTGGTTAGCATCAGTAAATAACCACAAGGGAACGCGAAACTAAACAGTTAGTGATAGATTGCTTGCTTAATGTTATCCATTGCTAATATTGGATCAAGACATTTATTAACATTTAAGAATCGTAGTGGTTCAATAGTGACCAATACCTGTTTTTTCAACTCAAATTGTTCTAAGCAAAAAGTTATCTTAAAACATTGTCACTTTGTTCCTTTACGTAATTCTATTAATTTATCTGATGGATTGAAGAAATTGGTGTGAAGAATATTCCGTTATAGACATCTATAGCCAAAATCTTGCTTTAGCAAACATAAGGGCTCCACAGCCATTATTGATGATATTAATAATCAAAAAGAAATGTCAACATAAATTAAGAGGCTCTAGCTTTGAACTACTCAACTAAAATGGCTTGTAAACATAAGGTCACAACTTTAATCACGTTTTAGGGTGAACCTGGAGTCTACAAATGTGGGCTGCTCACAAATGATAATATGAATACAGTGGATTCATTTTTCCCAAAAGTTAAGACACTATATGATGGATTTATTAGGGGAATGAAGGTATCAATATATCTATTCAGAAATAGAACTATTTAGGATTACAACAATCTAAATATATTATTTATCATAATTTAACAAGATTTTTGGCCAAAATTCTTATCATATTTTTTAACTTCACAGTGAATATATCGACAAGATGAATTAATAGATGTGTTCAGAACACTAGTCTAATATCACTTTCCTCTTTCAATCTTAATTTTTGTTTCGACTGTTAGCACCAAGTTAGTAGCAAACTTATAAATAAAGCGAATTAATAAATGTTAAGAAATACATTAAATTGATCAGTAACAGGAAGGAAATGATGGACCTTGTGTTGGTAGTCGTGGGACGGATGGAAAATACCATTTCAAAAAGTACTCAGAGATTTATTCTGATGCACGAAACTTTGCTTCAACTCTTGTTGGAGAATTTGGTCTCAGTCCAGGTAAGGTCCATTTTTAATGAACAGTCCGTGAGAAATTATTCACACCACTTATCTGAGTATTTAATATGCTTGAGAGGATTTTCATACTTCTAAATATATTACGACCTACTTGTAGGCAACAATACGTTCGTGGGAATCTACTCACAGAACTGTCCTGAGTGGTTAATCACAGCCTTGGCATGTATCCAGCAATCCATAGTTATTGTTCCTCTGTATGATACCCTAGGAGCTGATGCAGCAACCTTTATTGTTTCTCAAACTGAAATGAAGTGAGATATCCGACCCTAACCACTTTATAAATATATAGGTATTAGACTCAGAAGACTGTTATTCAATTTCCATTTATTTAAAACTTAAACAGGCCTTCTTCATATATATATATATATATATATATATACATATATTTTCTTAAAAATTTAACTGGAACATTTTAAATAATATAGAAAAACCATTTATTGCAATCAAAATTGCCTGAGGTTTATCTCCATTTAGCATCATTGTTGTGGATACTGTAGAAAAGATGCGTAAGCTGATTTCGAAGAAAGATGACATGCCAACCCTACAAAGGATTATCGTAATTCATTTCAATAATGTAACCGAGTTAGATATAAAAAATGTAAGCGACAGTTTCGTTTTACCAATAAATAAATCAACCATTACTGTTTAAGGCTTGTATCCGCATAATTTATTTCACGATAACAATTTTTATTTTAGGCAGAAAAATTCAGCACTGAATTAATTTCTTTTAACGACGTCCTTCACAGAGGCGTTGGAAAGGTGAAACAGATGCATCTACCAACAGCAGATGATACTTATATTATATGGTGCCTACCTATACAACACATTTCTACCTATTATTTATGAGATATTTATATATTATAGCTATACGTCTGGTACAACGGGTACTCCAAAGGGAGTTATTATCACCCATGCCAATATTGTTTCTAATCTTAGTGCTTGGCTCTATCTTCTTCACAAATTTATGCCAGATGTTCTCAACCACAACCAGGTTCCGCCTATTTTAAATTTTAGTTAATATTACAATTGATGAAGTCACCTTATATCTATGAATAATCCACATTGCTAAAAACGAAGCTATAGGTTCACATCTCTTACCTTCCCTTATCACATATGATGGAGCAGATGTCCCACTGGACTATTCTCTTTTTTGGTGCTAAAATCGGCTACTTTAGAGGTAGCATTCAGGTAGTTAAGATTGTCTACTAAAATTACTACGCTTTTGCTCTGTGCATTACGGTACTTATGCACCTTGGATGTTCAAGTCAATTGTTCTAGGGTTTAACCGATGATATCCAGGAACTTAAACCATCAGTAATTCCTGTTGTCCCTCGCCTTCTTAACAGGTTATACGATGCTATACAGGTAATTCATGCTTGGTTAATAAGTATAAGTAGTTTAGCTATAATCTTTCCAAACTTAGTAACTCAGATCAGATAATAAATGTTCACAACAAATAGCTTCTAAAGCGACTTCACTATTATCACCCATGTTCCATTCACTTTGTGAAGAAACAAAATAATATATAAGTAACGCTAAATTCTATCATCGAATTTAGGTAAAAGTGCAAAATGCGGGATTTATTGGTCGTATGGTTTTTAAAACAGCGTACACTAAGAAACTTGCTCTTCTAAAAAAAGGTATCATTACTAAAGATACTATATGGGACAAACTTGTTTTTGGAAAAATCCAGGTAAATAGTATATAAATAGTACAAAAGCATAAAGAAAAAAGCAATTCTTTAGTAAGATTTTAGGCACAGCTGGGTGGTTGTGTTAACATAATGGCAACTGGATCAGCACCTATATCGGCAGAAGTGCTTGAAACTTGTAGATTGGCACTTGGAGCTACTATTTTTGAAGGCTAAATCACCTACTTCTTTTTCATCATAATTTTTCTTAAAACCACGAGACTAAAGAAAAAAATCTTAGAAAAAATAGGGAATTCTAGTCATTGAAAACTTTTAGCCTATGGACAAACTGAATGCTCAGCAATAGCATCCATTACATGGCCTGGTGATTGTGTAGGCGGACACTGTGGAGGTCCCGCTCCATGTACGAATATTAAATTGGCTGATATTCCAGAACTCAATTACTACGCCAAAGACGGGAAAGGAGAGGTAAAGATAGTAGCAAGGTTCTCATTCTTCTTATATCATTGGAAGCTAGTTTCAATATGATGTCTACCTTATGTTCTGCTGAGGAAGCAAATCAAAATTAAATGACAGAATATTCGGTAAAGGCTACCTTGGACGGAACTGTCTAGGTGATGGTACGCGGTCCGAGTGTAACAAAGGGCTACTTTAAAGACCCTGAGAAAACGGCAACACTTTTTGACAAGGATGGATTTCTTCATACCGGAGACGTGGGAGAAATGTTGACAAATGGGACTATTAGAATTATTGACAGAAAAAAGCACATATTCAAATTAGCACAGGTACCACAACATCAGATATAATAACACTCGATTATGGTAATTTCACTTATTATCCGCTAAATAAAAAAAATATATAGGGCGAGTATGTAGCACCAGAAAAGATCGAAAATGTCTACATTCGAAGCCCCATTGTTCAACAGATATACGTGGATGGAGACAGCCTCCAGAGGTAAATTTCAGTAACAAAGATCTACATTATAACGTCCTTAATAAAACAGGGTCTGAACAAAATAAAATTTTAGGTGGCTTATAGCAATTGTTGTACCATGGCCTAACATCTTGGAGGAGTGGAACAATGAATATGGGACAGTGGGACGAAATATTCAAGAATTATGCATGGATGAAAAGGTTAATAATTAATATGACAATTATGAATGAGTTAAGAAAGAACTTTCCGATAGCAAGGACGCAAACTGGATTATAATTGCAAATCGCTAAGTGATCAGCTTGCAGGTTCACGATTTTGTTCTATCGGAGTTACATAAAATTGGGAAAGAGAACAACCTTAATTCTATCGAACAAGTAAGAAAATCAAGTATAATATAGCTTTTTATATTAATTGTCATTTAAATGGCTACCACAATTCCTTTAGACAAAGTTTTCTTTTAAAAATTAAATCTGTATCTTTAATATATATTAATATATGATGTTAAATGTTAGGTGATGAGTAGTCACTTATACAAGCCTTTAGAAGGAAAAATTACAAAAATAGTTAAAAACCGCTGATTAGCACTGAATAACATATAACTTTAAATTAATTGTATCGACACGCTTTAAAATTGAAAAAAATGTCATACTATTATTATAGGTCAAGAGAGTTGTGCTCACAACAGAAACGTTCTCAGTGGAAAATGGCTTGCTTACACCGACGCTAAAAGCTAAAAGGCCACAACTGCGATTGAAATACAAAGATATTATGTCTAGGATATATGAGCAATACAAAACTCTTTAGATCTACAAGGAAGATAGTATATCTAATTTTTTGAATGCTGCAGTGTTAATACATTAGTGAAGATGGATTAGGTAATATTCTTAGGTCCTAGAAACGCATTACCATTGACACAACGAATATGTCATTCCTCTTAAATTCTTAAAATCTCGATAAAATAAATAAATTAAACTTTCCCTGAATAAAGATCTTAATACTAAGTGCTGTTTCTCAGTCATTATAAGTGAAACTGCCCGATGTCCAAACCTACATGGATAACCATCTCAATGCAAATATCAGAATTTGTTAATTCTATCAATACTGATTATCTTAACTCCGTTATAGAATCCATCTTTTTGATGGCAATTAGATAGTGATACGGACGTACCTGCGAATATCCTGAACATACATGATGGAATATTATGCCTTGTAAAGGATGCCCATGAGGAATTACAACTTATTAATATTCTGGATATATTGCGCATAATAAGTAAAAAAAAATAGTTGCATTTGAACAAATTTTGATAATTCAAAATAAATATGAGCCCAGACAATATGGCTACTTTACACTAAAATTAGATAAGTGGCAAATTAAATTAAGTTTTATTGAGAAAAACATAGTATAACAAACATGCGAAATAATTTGCAATCAATATACAAAAATAAATTACGTGGACATCTCAGATATTAATATAAGTTAATAATATTATCAATGAAGAATCGATAGTGTAATCTTCATCTTAAAAGAGAAGTGCTAATAATACTTGTCAATGATGGTCCTGTTATATTACTATGAAGCATTTATAACCTTTTCTGTCTGTCTAATCACCTCACTAAACAATACTATATCTTCATTTTCCGTATTATCGATGACGTTACTTGGCAAATCTCCAGATCGCAAAGACTCACTGACAGATCGATCTATTGTTCTTGCCTGTTTTTCGCCTACTAGAACTAACTTTAAATTATAAAACAATCCGGAGATAAATCACAAAGATGAAATTCATTACTTACCACTATCAACCCTTCCGCTGATTTCATCTAAAATTGTTCGTGAATTGAATAAGGTTGAAAAATTATTGCCATATATAAGTGGGATATATTGTACATGACCTCCAGACCATACCTAAAAGGAATACACCAATAAGTTGATATAAATACAGCAAAAAAATATGTATCTCGAATTCAGTACTCAACTTATGACCTAAACGTTAACTGTAAAATTTCTATAAATGAAAAAAATTATAATAAACGAACGACTGTCAATAAGGATCCGTTGTCAAATACTGGTTGGAACGAAAGGAAAGATGCAGTTCCAAACATAGGAGCCCTCACAAATCCACTGCAAAATCACAGAAACCATCTCTTTACTTCTAAATCAATAATCAACAAAGAATAAATGAGTAATAACTGCACCTTGGAGTAAGTCTGACTGTTGGATGCCAGTCAACAATAAAGAGAGAAATGACCTCTGTATTATCTAAAAACATGTCATACAATAACCACTCATTGATAAGAAACTAAATGAAATATATTCGAACCCAATCCGAACAAAAAACAGGTAGTGTACTATTCTTTTTGTATTAAATACTTCTAATTATTCATACCCTTATAGTTAACAGCCAATCGCTGTCCGTCTGGACTGACTACCATAGAATGAACAGTACCACCGATGTGTACAATTTCGCTGAAGAAAAACCAGAATAGCATTTTGGATAAATAAAAAAATATTTTGCACCAACAATGAAAGAAAGATGCATGATAGTTTTATTAAACTTAAGCAAAATTATAAGAATTAATGTTTTACCTCTCCATTGCTCCTTCAATTTCCAATTCCGAAGGGTCGAATTCTACAGGAGAAACATCGAATATAGGCTTTGCTCGCAAATCTCCTAACCAACACCTTAAATCAAAATAATAGCGCACTTTGTTGTTGTTTTTCGTTTACCATTCACCAGATTGATCCAATGTTTTCTATGGTGAAGCACAGTAACTTTGTCTCCCTACTAATTCCGTGATTTTTATCAACAACAAAACAACATCATTCACATCTTATTGTCCCTAAATGGTAACACACTTAACATGCTATTTAACAAAAAACATGCAAATTCATTAATCATGAACTAGCATAATAATGGTCCATCATAAGCCGAGTGTACACGAAGGATGCAAAGTTTGAGCACTATTGACTGCTAGTGTTATCAAAGGTACCAGAAAAGATTGGGTTTCGCTGGATAGTCCATCAGATGCAACGGGAAAAGCAGGATTTTTAAAAGTTCTCGAAAATTGAACTCAAATTATTATTTCAAATTTAGATAATGAAAAAACGTCCAATCTATACAGTAGATGTCAACAAGAAACAATGGCCAAGTGTTATGGTTTGGGGGCACTTTTAGTGGTACGGGACTGATTGCCTTAGCATTTGTGTCCGCAAAGATGAACAACGTGAACTACTAGGATGTCTTAGAGCACCATACGATATGCTCAATATTTTTCAGACGTTGTATTCACTTCCTAACAAGATACCACTATCCAGTCCAGTCGAAGCACTAAAGTTTGGCTGAATAATAATAACAACAGCGGTTAAGAACTGATCCCCACGCTCTCTAAATCCTATTGAAAATATTTGGCAATATCGCCAGTTCGAAAATGTGAAGGACTTCCAATCTGTCATTAGCAAAGTCTAAAATAGTGCTATTAAAAATTCAGCTAACAGTATGTCTATACAAAAGCTATTACTACTAATGGTACTGACTTTTAGTTAACTATTATATACACTGGTTGTTGCTTGTCGTTAAAACATTTTAATAGTGTGCTATCGTTTTGGAACGACGAAAAGTGAGGTTTTAGAAAAAAAAAGTACACAAACAGTGCCATTTAAAAAAAAACGAAATTAATACTGAAGAATTTCAAAGGTATTATGTTCCACATTAGAAAAGTTAGACCAATTAGGGTGAATGAAAACAAAAAAGTTGAAGAAACAAAGTATGGAACGCACTGTATATTCACTCACGTTTCTGTTTGTCCATCTGTATTTTTTTCAGTCCTGGCAACAAAAGAAATTGCATATATTTGATAATTTTTCTCAGTAGAAAATAATAATGTATTTCCAGAAGGTGACCACACAGCAGCAGTAGCCCTTCCAGCTAATGATCCCCACTTTTCTTCACGCCAAGAATGGCGATCATATACCCTACAATGCAAATTTGCAATTGGTAAGTGTAAAATACATTGTACTAACTATATTTTTATTTAGCTAACCTAATAAGATTTCCCGTATACAGTACAGCAATTCGCCGCCCATCAACGGTTGGGATAAGACGGGTAATATTTCTGCCAGTCCAAGCTCCGAATGAGTCAATCTCCCCATTTGATGTGCCGACTATCTGTAGATAAGTGACAGTGGTATTTAAAGTACATCAACTTAAAAATAAAGTTTTAGAGAATAACCATAATCTTTGTGCTATTTGGAGAAATAGCTAGAATACTTGAACTAGTTGTTCTATCCCATATAATCTGACTTATAGGACCAAATGGTAGATCAATCACCTGTGCACATTGTGCAGAAGGTCTAAAAAAGAGAATTTCAAGTCTCAAGCCCAAAAAAAACAGTGTCCGCTTAATTTTTCTTAGTAAGCATTAAAAAGATTAAAAATATTTTTTACTCTATATTTAAAAACTTATTTTATATTAGCTGCCTTTACATTGAGTCTCCAAATAAGAATTCTATTCTCTGTTGCAACCGCCAATACTCGCTGATCGAATGGCCTAAGAATTATTAGTAAAACAATAAACAGATGTCCATTTACAAGTAATAACCAAAGTACTGAAGAAGAGAACAATTTGTCATCATACAGTGGTATAGTCTCCATTGTAATTTTGAAGATTCTATATTTTCTCTATATCCTAAATTGGTTACGAAAGATCTATTATTGTAACCACATCCCTAATTACTGGGATCTCAAAAATTCTAAAGCACAGAGAATTTTTCGTATAACATAATTAGCTTTTCAAAGATCTTATTCCAAAATTTGTACCAATACTATTAGGAAATATTAAAAAACTAGGAAACACTACTAGCTCTTCAGAACGTAATTAAAATTAAATTCTACAACCACCCACTGCCAAGCCAAACTCGCTACATTAAGTTGTAGTGGATGTTTAAGCGTTAAAGGTGTCTTCTGAGCACATGATCCAATACCATACACCCTGATATAATTGTTTGATTGGCATACTGCCAAGCGTCGACCATCCTCATGTACTACAAAGCATCGAAGCCAATTAGTCTTCCTAAAAACACGATTAAGCAACTTCCTTCGGTATATTAGGTGTATGCAAGAGTTTTAGTCCTTTTTTCGCACTCCTATATAACTACTCAAAACTCAAAAAACTTCCCGCTTTTTAATCTATTTAGCGTTAACATTTTAGTCTCTGAAAAATCCTATGTACCGATTTAATGATAAACAAAACAATAACGAACACGATGAACCACTAAAAGCTACATACTTACGGCTGTATTATCTGAATTCCAACAGAGGATAAGCGTTGCTGTTAGTACCGCATGAACTCCCCAAAAACAGTATTGGTTGCTGTCTCAACACATACATCTCGTTACTTGCCAGGCAACATAAAAAGGATTTTTTGTGGAAAACTGTTACCTAGGGAGATGGACTACGTACAATTCTGACTGCACATATTCTTGGGTAGACTTCAGCCAGCCATCAACATCAACGGCAAACAAAACAGCCATAAGTTTTTCCGTATTTGGTGAGATTTGAAGGTGTGCTGTTTTACGAGCTCCTTCAACTGGGTGAAACGATTACTGCCGAACACCACATTTGTAACTTGGACGGAGAAGTTCTCCCACATATTATTGTTCTATTGTAAAGAAATCCAAACTTTACTCGATAGGTCATATGAAGCGAGGGAAAATATTTCGATGATTGAATTGTATAGTATTGGAATAAACGGGAAGTATGGGAAAAAAGGACTAAAATTCTTACAAATACCTAATACTATATTTATATTTCGGATTCCAACATAGTGAAAAAAGAGGACTATGATTAATTTCAGATACTTGCTTACTAACCAATTAATGGTATCCGCAAATTGTTGCATAAGTTCATCAACTTTATCTTGGCCTTGAAATGACATAAATTTCGATGCAAGGTTAGAAACACCATTCCGAACACGCAGCACACCTCGGCCTGATACAAAAATATTAACCTAATCATGAGATTTTTACATGGTACATCATTAAAAAAAGAAGAATAGTTGTACATAAGACACACCTAACTTCGCAACTGGCCATAATTTGGTTGTTTCTGTAACGTTCGCAAGATGATCGACTACTCCCGATAGGCCTTCGTTGTTCCTTGAAATATCTATGACTAAGTTATCTCAGGCATAATATTTACTCAAATACATACCATCTTTCCCATGCCTGCGACATTCTATCCGCTTCTTTGAAAACGAATGCATTCCTCACATTATCTTTTGATATAGAATGTTGAAGACTATTCAGATGAGTTCTTTCAATAAAAGGGTAGTCAGAAAGCTGGTAATTAAATATATACATATGTTTACATCCGAAAATCATGAACATATGACATTCAATTAGTTTTACTTATAAAATAAATATTAAAAAACTGCAGGCAGAGATTAACCTACAAATTCGCATTTGGTCATTGATTTGAATTCCTCGATATTTCCAGTAATAATTCGCCCATTAAATTCTTGTAGAGCATAAGGCCTACCATCCGTATTTAAAGGAGGAAAATCTAGCAGGGACATGACCAAAAATAAAAAAGCAGCTAATCTCAGTTGCCCATTTTAATGCACAAAGACTGTCACTTGGGCTAATTAAAATTACCGCCCAAAGACTTTATGTGTAATTTTGCGTTACGGTTAAGTTTGAGCACATTTTCAGCAAATAGTGGTATTAAATTACTTAACAAATAAAAGCTAGATTCCAAACCTAACTGTTCATTAATAAACCATAACTTTGTATTTTTAGCGAAGTTCCTTAGTTAAATTTAAAAATATTATTGCATTTCTATTATTAACGTACTCAAACTACGCGTAAGATTACTTTCTTTTAGAGCTTTTAGTTATAGATGTATAACGGATGTTCCATTCAAGAGATACCATATTACACATACATATAATTGAAGAGTAGTAGTTATTAATTTTGCTTAAACAAAGAAGTAAGCTGGTTATATTCATTCATTTGTCAAGGGTACCACAATCGAGAAATTGTAGATGAAGTCGTACTCATGAGTAATCCTAGATTCCTACTATATCAATTAAAACCAGATGCATGAAGAATACTTATTTAATTAGAAATATATTAGTTATTTATGAATGGAATAAATCACTTTTAGATATGTGGAAACTTGTCTCATACTATGATAGAATGTCGATAGGAAGCATACTATTTAAGCATTTAATTTTTTTAACTATTATCTAGCCGTAACAGTATTTCAGATAAATTTTTGTTTTACATCTATCAACTTATCAATAAATTTGCCATTTGAAACCACTATTAGACTGATATATAGGATACTGTACCATCATGATTTAAGGCTCTGATATGGTAGACATAATTAACTTATTTACACTCGAGAATATTTTTCGAAAGTAATTTGCATAATTATAATTTCCTTTAGGAGTACATGAAACGTGTTATAAGTGTTTCGAGACTTGTTAAAATATATTCCTGTATTATATAGAAATAGTTCAGAAGTCTTGTTTTAAAACTGCTTTGGTTTATGCAATAAGTTGCAAACAGTTTCCATGCCAATTTTTTAAACGAAATTGTAAACGAGTTTAGTAATATGTAATATAAGAATCAGTAGAGTGAACTAAATAATTAGATTAGTGATTTAGGTGAAATTTCCCTCATTCTGAGTTCAACTTTCTCAGTGTATATTTGCTACTTTTAGATTGTTGCTTTTTAAACTATGGATAATTCATAATATCTATGAGATAAGATCGTAAGACCAATAATTACCACAGTAGTAATGACTCGTTTTGTAATAGTATGATTCAAATACTTCCGAGTCCTTAAATACGGATCAAAGATACGATATAATGGAAATTTTTTAAAAGTCACATTGTAAGATGGATGCTAACTAAGTGCCAATGGATTTATTGGGAAAGGAACACTATGATTACAGTGCTACTTCTCAGTGTATATGGTGCAAAGGTGCGTCACTTTAGCAGAGATAAGAATATATAGGTAGCTGGCCAAAATTAAAGCAGTTTATTTATTTCTAGAATATGCGGAACACCTCTTACATATTTCTGCATGTATTAAATTTTTTCTAATCTGAAGGCAAAGTATAATTTCAAGCTTCCCTTCACTGGTTAATCATGCTCCTAACGTTATACTTATATTTAAACTGTCGTAACTTTCAAAAATAAGTCGTTTAGTTTTTTTAAAAGCAAAAATAAGTAGACAATACTCGTAAAATTACGTTTTTAGGAAGTACTGACTTTTCACTGACGATGGATATCCCTGAGCAAGGTCCTTTTAAAGTAAGGTTTATCATAGGAAAGATTAAATCCTTATGAATAAGTGTTTTAGGTATTTGTAATGATGATAGGTATATCAGAAATCTATGTATTATTTCTTTTTTAACCTAGGCGTTCGTGGGAAATCTTCCATTTGATGCGGTACAAAGTGATATAGAATGCATTCTGAAGTCCCTAAACATGTCTGATGAATTGGTAGGTTTTAGCTAAATTAAAAGGTTATAACAATTAATAGGTAGGATCTTGTTGTTTGTTAACAATGTTTCCTCTGAACATATGGTGTGTGACTTTAGTACATTGAAACATTTAGTAGAACAGACCAGTTAGTTTGGAGGCCAACTATCCTCTTTTCCTATTAATGGAAAAAACAGTCATATAACAACAATTCATTGGTTTATCTGTCATTAATTTGATTTTAGATTAGTAAATTCGATATTCGCATGGTTCGTGATAGAGAAACTGATAAATTCAAGGGATTTGCTTATGTACAGTTCAATACTGCAGATGAATTACGACAGGTGCTAGAGCTCAATGGAGTGGTTCGTTTCAATCAGATAGTTTTAATATTGGATGTATTAATTTTATTAAGAGCTATCGAATTGTTAAATCCAATAACTTAGGACTATGGTGGTCGCCGTCTGAAAATTGATAAGGCTACACAGAGACCAAATGATCGCGGAGGGCGCGGTGGTGGACGAGGTGTGTACATATGTAATTTATCTAATAGACATTGAATATTCATAAAAGAACTTAATATTGAATTATTAAGTCATAATTCAGTTTATAGGTGGAAGGAGTGGCTTTGGTAATCGCGGATTTCGCGATCGTGAAGCAGATGTCGGTCAACCTGGGTTCCGTGGTGTACGAGGTGTTACTGGAATTGGGAAAAAAGAGTTTGATAAGAACTGTGATGGTGGCGAAGAGTCTTGTGAGACACAAGGTAAGGTTAACTCCTGCTTTTAATTCAGCGGATTTATTTGTTAGATCAAGGATTTTTTGTAGGTGGTTCGTCAGAAAGGCCTCGGTTGATATTAAAAGCACGTAGTACAGATCCTGCAGAGCTAGAAGCAAAAAAGAAAAGAGAAGAAGAAGAAGAAGCTCGTCGAAGAGCTAAATTGTTTGGACAGTAGAGGTGTGCTATAAAATTTAGTTCATAATAGGAAATATTGAAATATTTTTTTAAATTCTACAAACAAAAATACTTTCTTCTAAATTAGTGGGTATCCTTATTTAAATCGGTTGTTTCAGTTTGAAGATGCTCAGAAGAATGCGTTTTAAAAAATATTTCTAATGTGCCTTCTAATGACTAGCACCAAGTTACACGACTGTTATTGTTATTATTATTATTATTATTATTATTATTATTACCACTATTACTATTACTATTATCAAGTCCTACTTCTATTCTCTGTATACTAGCTGCCACCTTTTCGTTTCAGTTTTTGTCTGCCTCATTGCCTTGTTAAAATTGCATCACGTTTGGAAAATTCGGTACTTTTAACAGAAATTAGTTTTAAGAAGTGTTTAGTATCCAGATTTTTTGTTATACATTACAGTTTGGCTTACCTGTTATTTTGATAAATGTATACCCCACGAAGTACATCATTGTTAGATATACTTACTATTATGTACAATCTACTTTTTCTAAGTTGGAATTGCTATATTTCCATACATTATTACTAGTCAGTTATGATATCTATATAATTTGTACCTAACTATTTTAACTTTTAGCTCAGTTTGAAATGGTTTCTGAGTTGGATATTCGGCAAAGAATAACAGAGAGATTGTCACCGAGTCATCTCGTAAGTTAATGATGTCATATTTCTTAGTTTTAATTGGGGGTTGGGTATTCTTTTTCATAATTATAGAAATTGTGATTGAAGACAGTAGACTGAAGGATACTTTCGTTCGTCGGATATTTAATTTATAAGTATTTTAGTGGGTACGTTTATCGCACTAGATTTCCGAAATCATCTGAATGATAAAACTGTAAATTATAGCATAACTATAGCTCTTAAAATTTTCAACTGGTGAGGTTATGTTCAGGAAGTAACTGATGAGTCTGATGGGTGCGGAGGAAAGTTTAGAATTGTTGTTGTATCTGATGCTTTTAAGGAAAAGCGGGTACTAGACTGTCATCGGTGAGCTACCTCAAATAAGTAGTTATTTATTAAATTGGTTTTATCTATATAGGGTATAGTGACGAACAAAATATTCATTACAGGTTAGTGCAAGATGCTATATCAGATTTTATACCGCAAATTCATGCCCTTACTATTAATGCATTCACACAAGCTAAGTGGGAAGTCACTCAAAAGTCTTAAGTAATTTACATTTGAATGCATATATATATTTCTGTGCATATATGTATGTTGCATAAATGGTTTCTTTAAATTTTTAATCACTTATCAACATGAGGTTTTTACCATGATTATTTGAAAATTTAAAATTTTTTTGTTGTATTTGTTCTCAATATTAATATTACAACAGGTTTATCCGGAAATTTTCTATCTTAATTCTTAATTTTATCTGCAGATTGCATGTTCGCGGTGCAGTTGGCGCGGATATATCAGTCCTGGATCGGGTGCAAATCAAACAATAACAGCTGCGCCATTGTCGAAGACTTCGACGAAGATTTCATGGATAAAGAGGAAGAAGTAATTGTTCCTTAGTATTGAAATAGATTTGTGATGAGCTATTTTACCAATATTATAAAGGGTTAACCATGTTTTTATAGCGATGCTTCATGAGTGTTAGGCCTTATTTTGGGTAGTTTCACGCTTTGTATAGTATATTTTTTATTCGTAGAAGATCGATCAAGACGTACGCGCACGATTCAAGTCGGCTGCTGACTATCTTCCTAATGTAATTGGACGATTGGATACAGGTCACATCACGCAGTTTTATGCTTTATATAAGCAGGCAACAGCAGGACCAGCTAGTTAATATTTACTATGAAATTATTGTTTGATTACATTGTCAAAATTTTTAGTATTGTTATTCAGTAAAGTTACTATAAACTTTGAGCTAAAATTTAAATAATGCACTTCTTAGTTTTGTTTAAGATCCGGTTGATCGTCCTTCAGTGCTAGATATGATGGGTCGTAGAAAATTTGATGCATGGGCAGAGCTTGGAGAAATGTCCAAGGAAACGGCAATGAAGACATATGCGGCAAAAATGGACTACATGGATCTTGGCTGGGATCCTACTATAAATAGATCAGCTCAAGGTTTTGGACAAAGACCAAGTAGGATGGCTCCTACTGATGAGGTTTTTATTTAAACATTATTAGGTAACTTTTTTTTCGAAAGATAGGTGGCATTTATAAGATGGACAATTGTTAAATGTTTTGAACTTTTGTGCAGGAATCATCTGAATCCAGTTCATTGGCTCAAGATCGTGAAGCACTACTTTGGTTCACAGCTGCCAAAGCAGACGATATTGAAACTGTAAAGAGAATTCATAAAGGACGGCCCGAGCTAGTAAAACAGCCAGATCAACATTTGGGGGTTAGAAAAAGAGGATTATACTTTATTATGTTGATTGATTGATTGATTGTAAGCCCAATGCATTTCTTTTTTTCTTGATATCGTTTTACTATTATATTTTCATCGTCCAGATGACTGCTCTACATTGGGCGATCGATTCCGGTTGTGATCGCGTTGTTCAATTCCTTATTGAAAATGGAGCTGATGTTAACGCTGTTGATCCAGAAGGGAATACTCCACTTCATTTTGGTTAGCCCTATTTATCTATTTTGTATCAAAATCCGCCATGATATTGCTTTAACTGTTTTTTTTTAGAAATTCCCCTTTATATTACCATTTCTACATTATAGCTGCTTATTGTCATCGTATACGTTCTGCTGAGCAATTAATAACTGCGGGAGCTGATCGAACCCTACAGAATCGTGACGGGCAGACAGCAGCTGAAGCTTGCGACGAGCCAAATTTAGCTGCTACGCTCAGGGCATAACTTGACCTAAGATGGTACTTTATATTTTACTGAATAGATGACCATGATAGAAGTGTTATAAGCTTCAATAAAGTAACCACTTTTTACGCATATTTTAATTTGTGATAAGATTTCTTGTGTATCTATACACGATGTATCCAAGTGCTTTTCACCTGTGTTATTAATTATACAGTATGTTTTACGAAATGTTTTAATTATGAGGGTTATATTTGCTGCTATTAATTTGTTTTATTATATGGCTACCGCATAATCAAGAATATCTAGGAATTCTCTTTAGGTTTTGCCTTACATATTCGTTTTACATTGTTCCACATGCAAACGAATTGAATGTCTTCGTTTATCTGATTGGAAGTAGTACTGTCAGATTGTATTGGTTCCATCAATATTCGTGGTTTGAGTTTCAGATGCGTCCTTAATTAAGATCTCAGAGTTGGGTGACCAGGCATGCATGTATGAGCTTTCCCGTGTATTATTTAAATTAGTTCTGGATATGATTTCACGCCCTCCTTTAATCCGCTGTTTTCACTTTATAGACCCACTGCAATTTATTTGAAGAATAATGTTTATAAATGAATGGTTCAAACATAAAGGCTCATTTATAGACGTAAATTAACGATACAATCCATGTTTTCAAAGGAATTTGGGTGTGAAGTAGTTAATATTGATAATTCTGAATCTCAAGAACTAACCAACAAATGATAATCAGTCTAACTGAAGAGGAAGCTATATGGGTAACCGCGATATTTACTACGGAAGATGGACAGTAGCAAAGAGAAAAAGATCACGACCAAACCGAGTCCAACGTACACCATCACTGTAAACATTTAATGTTTAATAGAAGAAAAGTAGAAAACTCCCATACTTACTATTGCTGCTGATAGTAAGGATCGACTTGTTTTTCTTCTTGTCGACAGTAGAATCGGAAGCAGCATCATTTAGTAATATAAAACCGATGGTTACCGCAGCGTACAATGCGCCAACAATATATGTCTCAGCAACGAGCTATAATGAAATACTTTAAAATATTATTCAAAAAAGCAAGCAAGAAAATATTCAAAGATAGCACTATATGTAAAGAACCTGAAATTGAGTAGAGCCATGGATGAAACTCGTTTCTCTTGTATTGGGGTTCGTCATAACAAAAGGAGGACCACGAATGTGATTCCACATTTGTCCAGATAGGAACACAAATGTAATACACTGCAACAAAATATTTAATAATAAGAATAATACTAAATAACAAAAGATTTTTTATGTTAAGAAATACCATGAAGATACTTACCAAGCAGACTAGACCCCAGCTAGTTTTATTGTAAAGAAATTCTAAATTATTTCTTTTCATATATAGTAATCCTAAAACGAGACCAATAAGCAATACAACAACAACAGGAGCAGCGTAGTTAGGTGGGCGAAGTACACGAATCTGAACAATTATTTGAATAAATCTGAAGAAATTATAAATATCAGTATAATATTCAGTATATACCTGTACTTCAGTCATATCTGCTACAAACCGCGACATCGCATCGGCATCAAATCCATGTCTTTGGAAGTCCATTTGATCCGGCTTCTTCTTTCCTTGGAGCTTTGGGCCAAAGTTGTAAAGAATAGGCGCAGTGTTTAAATTCATCTGAAATATTTAGATATTGGTTTCATAAATCACACCAATTTATTTACTATATAAAAAATCCAGGAACACTGCAAAAATAAATTAATTAACAAAGTTTAACAAACTGATTGAAAAATTTGAGGAGCATCTTCATAGTCCACGACTCCAAAGTAAAGTGACTTCTGCTCAGGATGTGCATAACGATATGAATTTGCAAGAATCATAAACTCATCATAAGCAGGTCTGTAAATAAAAGTATTTCATACAACTTAGAAAAACTACACTACAAAAAAACAATCAAATCAACAACATACTTGCAAATGGGGCAGTTGACACCAGGAGATAAGGCAGTAAACATGACTACCATACTGTAGTTTCTTGGCTGTGATCTAACATACGTCTTCCACCGATCCATGTTCATCTTTATAACGGGTTGACGGTATAACAGCTCTTGAAGAGCTTTCACCTACAATCCCTGTGAATTATCCTTTGGTGTAAACAAAAATACATGAAAGACTATTAAATATCACAACTAAGACCTTTTCATCTAAGGTTGTTGGTTGGATGGCAGAGACGATGGTAATAATATATATCAAAAAGATAATAACGCCCATGTTGAGACGCATCTTCAAAATATATAGATAAATTCTTCAACAAAACAATACCAAAACCGCAGTGAAGCAACAGTAATGGTATTAAAGTGAAAAACACCATTCTTCAAATAATTAACAGAATATAATGTATTTATAAATAAGCAATGGAGATCACAAGAATGTTTTAATGAATCGCACATATTTTTGTAGCTTATTTACTCTAAATATCAAATATATACTTTAAAAACAATGAACCCTAGTATGGTTTACTTCTTCTTGGTAGCTCCAAAACCTCCAAATCCCATCATAGCTCTAAGCTCTGAATCCAACTCGCCTTCCTCTTCACCTTCGGGATCCCTTTTTCGTTTCTTTTGTTCCGTCCTTTTCTCCTATTTAAATAAATTGCTTGATATATATATCTCAGGTTTAATTCGAAATATCTTAATTACTTAATAAATAATGGTAATACCAGGATAAGAATTGAAAATGTTAACCTTTTTGTAGTCATTCATTCTGGCTTCCTCCTCATGAACATCATTCATTAATTCTTCCAGTTCCTTTTCACGCTTTTCATTATTTTCTATAACAATGAAAATAAAAATGAAAAATAACATTAGCAGAATTCGTTTCCAATATATACAACCCACTTTCAGCTAATTTCAATGCGAATCGAGCTTTCACATCGTCTAATGTGCTTTTCTTCACTTTCATAGACATTCCCATATTCCTTTAAAAAACCATGTATTACTGGGATATACTTAACTATTTTGAAAATATGCTAAACATAACTAGTTTACCTTTGGTGATTTTTCCCGTTTATGTGATCAAGAAAATTAATCGAATCCTTAACAACGCAGTCACACACATCGCAATAAAATCCGCCAGACTCTGCAGATGGTGTTGTCTTATTAATTACGACAGATTTTCCCACTTTCGATTCAAGATCTACCTAAAACTAATACAAAATAAACAGTCGGTTATTTTAGCATAATGAACTAACTAACCTTGTAATCCCTGGCTTTCAAAAGTTCTCGTTTCACTTTCGGTTCATCTTTAACACGCTTTCCCTCTTTAATTTGTTCTTCTTCTAATTCCGCTTTTAATCGTTCGAGGGCTTTTTTTTCGTATTCTTCCTTAATAAAAATAAATAATAACAATAAGTCACAATTTATAGGGATAGTACGAACCTGATCCCACTTCCGTCGATGATCCCCTGCGGAAGCACTAGTGCCCGATTTTTCGTAGAAAGACATTCTAGTAAAATAAAATCTGTGATTCCATATTACACCACAAGAACGATAAATAATATTGATGCCGCCTATAATTCTCTTCCTTGCAAAATAATCATTAATGAACTACAAAATGCATATCACTTTAACCAGCCAAAAAAAATAAGGAAGAGGACTTTGAAAATGTATATTACGATCAATAAAAATGCACAACCATAAGCAGAAGAGAATATGCGTACATGAAAGTAAACACTAAAATTTCGAAGATATAGACTTTATTTTACTACAAACCTTTTTTTGTGAATAAATAATCCCTCATCAAAAATTACTACTGTATAAAAATACACTTTCTCCACTACATTTTTCGAGATCCATATTTAATTCAAAAATCATGTTAAAATCCTATGCAAAATTATTCGGATGTAACATAATATCCAGCAACGATGACAGTAGTATCATACGGTTCAAGACAAATATTACCATACTTTTTTTACTGTATAAAATAATAAATACCGAAAACTCGGAAAAAAAAACCATACTTCTTAAATATGTCACAAAAATAGTACCTCTCAATGCAAAGTTTGAACGTAATGTTTATTCGAGAAAATTAGGATTGCAATGATATGTAATAACATTTTGAGTACATCAACGGGAATTATTCAACCTAATTATAATAACTACATTATTCCTATATAAATATGCCTAGAATATGAGTAAATATTCTAAATCATATTAAACATTGATTTTTAGAAAACTATATCACCTATTGAAAACGTGGCGTAAGCTCCGTCTAATGTAAATTACTGTGACCCTCTGCTACGAACTTTCTTTTCTACAGTACTTTTCCTTTAAAAATATTGGATATTGACAGTGATATATATATATA
>JAJAVP010000064.1:170756-185653 GCA_020740425.3 Heterorhabditis indica
TATATATATATATATATATATATATATATATATATATAACTCTGAGAAATTAAAAAGATATCCAACATTATTATGACTTATAGTGCTCTAACCTTGTGCAAAACAGACAACAGGAATAATACTTATAAGAAATGTCGGTGATCCTCATATTCTTTAGAATATGAATCCTTCAAACCTAAAAACTAAGAACAAAATCTGATCAATAACAATTAAATGTAAAAGCTTAACTGTTTGTATAGTCACATTTGAAAGAATAATTCAAATAATAACCATGAAAAATCTAGCATATATTAATAAAATTAGTAATTTTGTGTTGGCCATCCTAATTAATATGCAAAACAACAGTATAACTAAATAACTGTAAATGGTCTAAGAACAACAGGAGATACAACAGACTCGAAGTATTAGGGAACTTACAAGTCTGTCCACTACTATTTTGCCAAAAAAATGTATTTTATTTCGCAAAATTGCAACAGTTTTAATATGTGATATCTTTTTACAAGTATCTTAAAATAAAGCCTAACAAGTTAAAGTATGGCTGACATACCATATGCTCTTCTTAGGCTATCTTTAGCAGAAATATCAATTCCCATGTTAACAAAATAAAATCAGCCATTTCATGCTTGTGAAAATAACAATCATCTTTGGCTTTAAAACTGAATTTATATTTTATAAGTGTGAATTTTTGATTAAGCCAGGCAGCAAAACCCGTTTCATCGTCATAAAATATCGTTTTCATAACAAAATCATACTATGGATGAACAAGAGGCGTACTATACATACATTTTAATTGATGAAAACCATGTATCTCTTCAACTATAAATGCAGTAATCGCTATTTTAATACAGTTGTACATACAATAAGCAAATTTACATAATTGATAAAAATCCCAGTAATGCGGTAGGTAATTACAATACGTAAAAATTGTGTAGATTGAATTTGCGACAAATTTGAGTGCATTACTGACATCCATTCATCTGTACATTATTTTCTTAAGTTTAATTGATGTATTAGTCGTATTTTCAATATAATATTACGAATTTTAGTTTGGAATATTACTGTTTAGATAAAAATTTCAAGTGTTTGCTATTAATAAGTTCATTAAATATGTTTGTTTTTTCTACCTACAATTACCTTTTGCTTAATATAACTGTATCGACAAGCAAATGAACGAGGATATTATTGTGTCGAAGTCTCGTTATGATGACTTTAGCTCCCGAAGTCCTACACGGAACTTAGAGATAATCGTTGAAGGCCAATCCTTGTACGTTCTTTGTCCAGCTTTTAACTATTTTCTACAAACTTGGGGAACTAATAATAATTTAATTTTCTTTGACTGTTAAATATAAGTATTTTTCATAAGTGTAAGTATTCCATTATTAATGGTAGTTGGAAACCTTTAAGTGTATGATCAAGGCTATAATTTCCACTTTAGCTTTGTCAATGCTGGTTGGTTAGCCGAACTATCGCCTTTCTTCACCAATTACTGTTTCCATGAGGAAAATAATTCATTGATCATCGATGACATAAAATCCAGTGAAATGCTAGAGTTTTTCCGCTGTATTTGCTTTTGTCCAACCAGGAAAGTATTAACTGGCAAGTTTTCAGATTTATTGTATTTAATATAATGGATTTCTTAAGTCTGAAGTCCCTAGTTTTCAATTATTACTAATTTAGTGTTGTTCTCTGTGTCATAGTTGTCACTGCTAGTAACTGTTTAGGCCGAGAACAGTATTTATATATCCTCTTAAAATCTTCAGACAGTACTTTTTAAAAATGGTCATTAGTGACCATAGAATTCAAGACAGTTCCTCTACATATTATAGTGTCGAATGTATCTCTTGTGATAAAGGTTGCTACAAGATTCGAGATGCGTCCTGTTATTGCCCGTTGTGAACAGTTTATTGAGCGAACAGCATCTACGTTAGACAGAGACAGGCTATTCCAGGTATATGTTTTTGCAACTATAACATTTAGATGAAGAATCGTATATGCATCACCTGTATGTTGTTTAAACTAAGGATAATGTTCCCAAATCCTGAGTTTTCGTATTCCTTACGAATTATATTTTACCAATATTTCTAGGTTACGTGCGCCGTGTCGAACTGTGATCCAAATAGCTCCACCATGAGTGTTCTTGTTGATAGACTTGCGGTGATTTCATTAAATTAATATATCTCATTGGTTTGAACCTGGCAAAACCAACTGTTATATTTAATTTGTAATAAGAAATATATCTAATGGTATATATCAAAATATGGTACAGGAAGAAGAATTGGCTGGGATGGAATTTTCAAAAATGCCTGGTGACATCGTGGCCGAGGTATATAATCAAAAATTCCGAAAAGGGAAGCGCCAGAAATGGTGTTGTCTTATGTAAGTCTACAAGTTTCTTTCCAACTTATTCAAAACAAGCCACAATTTGTTTACATATTGAGAGCTCGTATAATTTATTTCAGAGGTTGGCTGAGTGGCTTTTACCGTATAATATCCAGAAATAATTAACATAATTATCTATAAATGCTTAATTTTCTCTCGTTTTATTACATTTTATCAATCTTTGATGAGAAGATGACAATGGAGAACATACATGTAAGACCTCTTTTAGTCAATATCAATTTGTATAGATGTCCAATAGATACCTTGCGATGCGTGTCCATCTGAGTGTTCTATTTTCTTTCTTTTTTTTTTGGAGTATATTATTATACCGGTAATCGTTATTTCTTCTTAATGTATATGATTTCAATAAAATATTTAATATACCCGTCACTTAATTTATAATTGACACATTAATTTAACAATAATGCTATTATTGCTTAAGGACCTTCATCTTTGCCAGAAGGCTATGAAGCTTTTAGAGAAACTTTGTAAATTGAAAGTTTGCGGACATTAAGATATGTGATACATTTAAATTGGATATAAATACGATTGTGAACCGTATAATGTTATATTGAGATCAAGTACAATCAATTTAGGGTAATAAAAGGCGCAAAGACTGCATAGCTTGAGTATTCTTTTTAACAGAACTTTTCCTATTTCTCGTGCAAAATATTGATTTAACAGTATTGCGATAAGTAGACGACATAAAACAATAGAGAACAAAAGAAGTTAAACAGTTTACTAAAGATAGTAGATCAAGAACTTCACCCACGTTAACATACACCATAGTGTGCACATGGGTGGGGTATATAGCTGACAGCACTGCTAGCAGGCCTGTAAGATATTAGATAATAAATATATCAATTTATGCTTATTTTTTATCATACTATGTCCTATCTAAATAAAACGTTTTTACTCTTGTACCAATAAATTGCTTGAGATAGCTAGTAGACACGAGAAGAAATTATATTTGTAAAGGATATTAAATATAACTTTACGTGTTTAAACATCTATAACTTAGATGGGAACAAATACAACAATACTTGCAATAAAGAAGCCTTCCTTACAAATAATTATTTAGATAATAGTGTTCTAAAGTATTCAAGTAATTTTATTTTTTCCGAGGAATATAACGATGAATTGTAACTTATTCTCATTTTTACATGAAAACACTAACCTTGTGGTAGTTCCGTGCACAAGAACACGACAAGCATTATTATAAGCATCAGAGTCGTTTTGTCAATACTAAGTTTGTTGCATTTCCTGAATCACATTAATCATATCTTATTGATAAAATCTAACGTAAGAACCACAATATTTAGCAAAATTTGTATTATGTTGCATTACATGTATCTTCGAATATATGTTCTTTCACTGCTTGAATTACAAATAATGGAATTATCACTGAGTTGATAAAACTAGTTAACACCCCGAAAGAAACATGATAACATAAAAGTAGAGTGACTGTTAGAATGAGTCGCACTATAATTTTCTAGAATTGCTTGGTAAAATCAAAAATTATATTTGGGGATGCAAACATTAATATAGTTTTATTCTAAATGAAAAAAATTAAAAGTTGTAGTTTAATGTTATCTGATTACGCTGTAGCGTATAAAATAGTTTCTTCTAATACTACCTAAAGAACGATTATATTGAAACGAACTTGCTATTGTTGATGGTATTATACTTGTTATTACTATTATTATTGTTATTATCTCCTCTGAGTAACCGCCTTTTTTCGCTCATTTCACATAATTTCACTATCAATGCGATTGTAAACCATAAGAGTAGGGCGCATGGCACAGCCTGAAAAAGCAGTATTACTTAGTTTTAGCCAATAAAATCTTTAAAAAACCACTTTTCACAGAAAGTAATTAAAAGCACGTGCCTTTCTTACTAATTATCTACCAGTTAGTATCTAGAATAACAATGATTTGAAATCTTTTTGATAGCATTAAAAGATTCTCACCTTAAACATTATGCCTGTTATCCATAAATTCGCTCGAAACATAGTGCATCCATTAATATCCGTCTCATCCAGTTTTACCGTATATAGATTCTCGAACTTAAAATATAATTGAAGTACTCAGCAACACAAGGAAAATGAGAAGAAAACCAGTAAGAACAAATATAAATTGTAAAAAAAAATGGGACAGAGAGGCCATAATTACAGTATAGCTTAAACATTAGTTTTTAGAAACACGCGTGCAGAATTTGCTGTTTCGAGGTCTAATTTCATATTATCTCGCTTTAATGTTGCAAAAAAATAGGGAAGTAGTCGCGAAATTTGCTGAGTTCAAGATCATAAGAGTATCATATTTGATCTGGACTTACAACAATTTATATGATTTGGTTTACTACCAATTTTGCCTGTTGAATTAGCAGTAATACCGATTATCTAATTTTACACTTGCAAATTCGCGTAATAATATTCTACTTGGTTAATAGAAAACACTCGAAAGACTTACTAAGATTAATTATGGGTAGAATTATGTGGTTAGTTCCTTCAAATATACGAAAAATATAGAAAAAAAACTAAATAAGCTACCTCTGTTCCGTTAGATCCCAGTATTTCACTTACGGAAACAATTTTGTGTACCATGAGGGTTGGTATTGAAATCACCGTCACAGAAAATGCAGTGAAGAAAAAAATGTGTCTAAAATATATTTTAGTTATGCATTTATAGTTTTCTGAAGTAAATTTATCTATTAGCATACATTTTGTAAATGAGAAGCAAGAAATTGTTCACGAGCATTTTATTCTTACATGTTGATTAATTTACATTTACTTATCATAGTCTTTTAGTACCTAATAGCGCCATGGTTTATCCACTTAGCATCAAGTCGATCAAGAGCAGTCCATCGGATGTATGCCATGGCCACGGAAAGGTATAGCGAACCCGTATGCAGAGCAATCGATGACGTCACGTGGACTATGAGAAATACCAGCCAGGGATATGAATACCTAGAAAATATCGGCTATCATATTTAACCGCATCAAGAACTAAGTTGTTTAAAATTAATTATAAAATTTCAAAGCTCTTTTTTTTTCATTAAATACTATTATTTTATAATTTTTGTAAGTTCTATGAAGTAGGAGAATGAGATAAAACTAGAGATAACTGTAAGTATATTAAAAGTAAATTACGTTGTGGTCAAAAAGATTAAAGAACTACTAAAGAAATCCAGAGATCTAGGCTAGATTATAATGTGAACAAGAGATAATGTGTCCCTTCAGTGTTTATCTGCCTCAGTGAAACGCATGCTGTTCATTGTTGTTCAGATTCGGACGGTCTGATTAAATTTTGCGCAGACACGTGTTACCAAACCATTTTAATTAATTTATGTTTTCGTACTTCTAGTCATTGTCAAAACAATAGCATATGCTTAAATTCTCTTCAGTAGAAAAGCACTGGCAAAGGCAAAAATTCTATGAATAATAGAATGCTCAAATTAATAGGAAATGAAATGTATGGGCCCAAAAACTTACCCAAACACCCCACTTTCATTGTCAAATATTCGAAATCGAAGAATGTAGATCAGGTAAGAAACCATTGTTAAGGCATCACACACAGCCATTGCACAAAGAAGTGCATTTATAATATAGGCACGCATTGGTCGACGGCTAAAAAGGAATAAAAGCATAGGAGAAACTATGGAAAGAAAATGAAAGGAGAAGCTTAGCAGAAGTTCGCAACACAGAGTACAAATTGTGCACTAAAAGCCTTTAAATTTAACGCATTTTTATCATGACAGAATTAAAAATACATTGAATAGACTAAATGTTTTTAATAGCACAAAAATGTTGTGCAAGCAAAGATAACTGATCTTGAAATCACCGCAATTTTGAGAAATTATGATACTACAATATTTTGTGTAACCTACTCTTGAATCACTTTTCTAAGATATTTCCTAAAATGGTAATGAGGTAGCATAACGTGTTAGGTATACGTTAACAGTCATTTAAGCAAATCGCTGCGAAACAACAACAAAAATAGAAAACTCGCACTTTTTACAGTCATTATATATCTTAGAATCTAAAACTATCCTATCAAAGTTTATTTCGCAATAAAATACGAAAAAATATGAACCTTAGCACGAAAAAATGTAGTGTGTTGAGTATAACACCCATAAAGCAGACGAATAAGCAGAGATAGCGGTGAATACCTGTGTAAACCCTGAAAATTGTGATTTTGCTTATAATACATCGGCCTGAATCAAATTTCTTCCACATTACATCTCATCAATCATTACTTGATCTCTTAATAGAGAAGATAAACAAATATTTAAACGAACTCATTGAAGGCAGTGAGGTTTTCGAAGAATGCTACTGTAGAGTTATCTTCTAAATTAAATAACGGAGGGTCGTCATGACATCGCATCATCGTGTAGGGACCCGCCTGGCTGAAATGGTCAATTAATGCAGAAAAATTCCAAAAAATTGATGATTTCTTAGGTCACCTTTAAGAAATGATTAAATACTTTAATAACGAGGCTATCACTTTCAGATGAGTAAGAAATGCATTATCAATGTCGTATGCTAAAAATAATCCTTTTCAAGAAAGCATTCATCGGAAAGTAGCATAAATGAATAAAATCCTAGACAAGTGACTCAACTCTCAAGATGTATTGATATCACGAGACGAGGTATAAAAGAAAGAAAATATTGTAATTCAAAGTAATAGGTCACTTTAAATTACAAAGATCGTGATTTTTATAATAATTTAAGCGTAACTACGAATTTGTTAGATAGAAAACTTTAAAATGATAATTACTGACAATATATAACTATAACTATAGCAAGATTTTTGTGAGCCAAAAACTAGAAAGTGTTATTGCTACCAGTCTTTATTATGGAGGAAAACACTGACATCTATGATGTATACTGTAGCACAATTTCAACCTCCTTGTCATCAATCTTTGATGATTGCTGTATAAAGAATAGGTTTGCTGAGATTACTATGGACTTAATTGCAAATAAGAAATCTATTTTTTCAGGCTTCAGCAGATAATCTTAAGTACGGCTGTTTTATTCTTTGGCCACATGATTGAACTCCTTCACACCATGGAATGCCATTTCACCATTTTCGTTATGTGATTATTTAAAGGTACAATTAGGTTGGTTACGAATGTCATCTCCTCAAAGAAATGTTTTCTTTAGAATTGCGGTAGAACAGTGAAGTTATACTGATGCTGTTATGCTTTGTATTATGTATACCACAAGTAACTTTAAAAAAATAGACATTGGAAAGAAGTCAGAGATCTCGAGAATCAAGAACTTCGGTCACCACAAATGACTGTGCAAAGATATAATTTGATTGATTACGGATATCATTTTTTTAAAGAGGAAGTGTACACTAGTATCTTTTGAAAGGAGGCATTTTTGATCTAAGTTTAACTGTTCACAAATCAAGCTCAATAGTGAAGGCCAGAAAAAACAAGCCTATATGGCGAAAGTTAGAATGAATAAAAACAGAATAATTAAGCATACGGAAATAATTTCCTATATGAATTGAGTTATCTATTCTTATGAAACAGAAAAGTCAAATGTAGTTTACGAGATCATCAAAAGAGCTTAATTTGATTAAAAAATGAATACTGATAATTAAGAAAGTTGATTAATGTATTAGAATGCTTCGTAACGAAAAAGAGGAAAAAATGGATAAAATAATTAAGAAGAAATAAAACTTGTTTTCCCAAAGAAAAATGCATACCATCACGTTCTACTAGCTAATATTAGTTTAAATAAGATAGCATTGCTTTTATTCTTTTAACAGTTCAATAATTAAGTACATTGACTATCTCATTAACGCTTCGAGATCATCAGTAATTCCTTTAAGCCGCAGAATAGAAATAAATTAGTAGAAAATGGTAGAATGAGCAGGCAGATAATAGAAGAATATTTTCTATAACGCTGTGGTCTGTGGATAGAAATCAGTCTAGGAAGTGAATCATGTCACCACTTGTTCTAGGTGATAGCAGCTGGACTCTAAAGAACTGGGTGCAGACACTGAATTACTGCGAGTCGCAGATATTTTGCTCCAATAAAAGCTCTTGACAAGTATGCATATTGTTAACTTCGTACCAGAAATCAATAGGACATTCATAGGCATTTCATGGACTAAAGAGTAGCCGAAAAAGCGGTCCAAGACTTCGTAAAACGATTAATACTCACCTTCACATTCTTAGCCACAATATGGCTCGGCTTTTCTTGTAAATGATTACTGGCCAAAATTGGACTGCTTCAACTTTTTCAAAATATTGATTTACTTCTATCTTTTAAGTCCATAGTCTAATTATGCAAAAGTTCTTAGAATAACACTCAATGTGTTGTTTTTCTATTAATCCAAGTCGTGAATTACTAAGATCGGAATTTTCTAGCGGCCTCATGTTCATTTCTAGCGGTGATTTTGAAGTGAACCCTGTCACGTACTTGAGAATCTATTATTGGTATTATAAGTGACAGAGGTTTAGTGATCAATAATGATACTAAAAATAACTAATATTTCGTATATAAAGAAGTCTAAGAGATCACTTAACGTATCATTATGACGATAATTGCTAACTAATTCGAATGATCATAATTTTCATAGTCGGTAGTGACGATAAACTTTGATTTTATTATACACCTAAATGATTTTAAATGTTAGGACTAGTTAACATATTCAATATAAACTGCAATTAACTTTCAATCTAAAAGCTTATCTAACAAAATTTTATGAACAGAAAATATTTCTAGAGAAAGGCAGCACAAACAAGCGTTTTCTGGCCAGATTCATTGGATAATTATTTAATTGAGTATTTCGATGGCTGAAACGTAGTTTAGAAACATGTGCTATTTTGCTGTATTTTTGCACGCGAACATTTAGATCAATAAATAATACACAAAACTGGTAATTGCACGGTTGTATGGTAATTATAACTGCACTGGAATCAATATGTGAATGGCCGTAGCATGTAAGTGCAGAGCAGTGATTTATGCGGATGAAGACAACGCTCGAAAGGACAAGCCACCTTGCAGACCAGCTGCTTATGGACCCGCAAATTGGAGCGAGAGCCTACTGCATTCGTTCGAGTCGAGAGTCCGAAAAAGCAGTTGAGTGACAGAGATTAGCACATCTGAACGCACCTAAGCATCGATTTTACACTCGTAGGTTAGATCAACACAAAGCATTGTTGTCTGCAAAATTCATAGTTCAGTAGAGCCTAACTAACAAGATCCAATGAGTTCACCAGCAGACATTTCTATGGAATTCGCTACACATCTAGAAAGGAACGACGGATATTTATTGAACTTCAACCAGTGATTTACTTTATAATAGCTTCAACAGCAGATCCACGATAAACAATGTGTTCTCCATGCCCAAATTAGAAGTGAAGTGGATGCATTTCATTGACACTCTTTTATACAAATCTCGGTTACAATTTTATATATGAAAATCACAACGACCACATTACTGGATTGTGAACCAAAATAATTCATTTCCGTATTCCACCCCAATATTCTTAACATTGAAATGTTTATCGCGAATGTATCAGATGTTCGAGAGATTTAAGTAGATCTCATTTCGATGTGATACTACAAAATGGCACTACGTGGTGCAAGTCAAAAAGGACAGGAATCAGGTACCTGCCAGTATTTTATTCTACAATATTTATTATTCAAAACTGAGATAGTTTACTTAATCAACATTAAAAAACGAAGAATAACGTCAAAATCATGTATACAAAGGTTATTTCCTTATATAAATATTGGAAGATATTTTTGCATTTTTTATGAGCACGAATTTAACTGTGAGAAGATAGTCAAGTTCTTGCAAAAAAGTCCATTATTAAATAACTGTAAACATTTTTGAAATACCAACAAAAAAAAATGGTAATAATAGATGATTCAGATGACTTTATAAATAGGCTTTGCATCTTCACTACACTGATTCCTCAGAAAAGAAAGGGATGAATAGAATGGGCAGCTAGAAAGACCGTTGATTATTTATGTCTTCATTACTCTAAGCAAATTTAATTTCAATCCAGATAATCTCAACAGCTACTCTTCGTATTTGATTTGATGGAAATCGGCATGCGAATTGTATCTACTTTACAAAATTAATATAGTTAAAAATAATTATGGGGACAGCAATTTTTGCATTCTTACGTAAGTAGTGACTAAAGCACATTTGTTAGTAGACTGTAATGTGACGTACTCTGCCACTTAACTGCGTTGACTTAAAATTTTGATAAACGATTAAAGGTCGGGAACATTTTTCCATTGTGAGATGAATACTGACTTAATGAAGCAAGATAATGGAATAAAATAGTGTGGTAGTTGAGAGGAAAGATGAGTGAACGCATGTCGTACAGAATAACAAAGAGTGAAAGTGATCAAATTAGGTGCAGTGACACGAGTCATTGCACAAATACTTATGGGATAAAATTACCGAGGCAAAATGTTAAAAATAGAGGCTGTAAGAAATGGGCGGCTATCAGAAAGTAAATAAATATTATTTTGGCATCTTATGATTCGCTAAAACACTCGTGCATTCTTCAATAAGAAAATTGTTCTTCTCAGAAGCAATCGAGATTAACGGAATTCGTTTTAACATGAAGAATAATTAGTCCAAGTAAAGCGATCATCATTATTCGGGTTCAAATAGGTTCTATCATAGATTTGTGCTAAGGTGGGATGACATTCTTAGGTGCGGATGTACGCACTATTGATGAATTCATTTCTTTGTCATAGCTACAGTTTTAATATACTTGATTGGCTACGAACTTCCTAATTGAAAGTGCATCCTCTCAGTGCTCGTGTTCATCACCATGGGCTTTAAGACACTTGTACTGAATATCTCGCATTACCTCCACTTACTATTTATATTCTAAAGTTACGTATGCTTAAGTAGAGATGTCTCGTGACTACTTGGATTGTCTCCTTGCAAATTAATTAAATAAAAATCTGGTGGTACGCTGTTTAACAGAGTTCTACAGTTATAAAGTCAGTTTATAAAGGTCGTAAATTGGTAGTGACTATGCCAGTAAAACTCATATTTCTCCTATATATATTAATAATATATTTGCAAATCTACTAGCAATATTTCTGGTTATTATAATAAAAAATGATTGAAAAAGTAAAATATTGTATGAAAAATTTTCATAGGACCAAGAAATTATAGATCTCTTATTCGCAATGCAGCATCAGTCATACATAGTGTAAGGTCAAAGATACGGAATCTGATGAATCGCAGTGATTCTTAACTCCCTCAGGACCGGACTCGGCAGCTGAAGACACTTTGCAATCAACAACAAATCTGTATTTTCTTTGATAGCTACTAAAACAACATTCGTATATCGATTTGAGAATGTTGGAAAGATCAAATAAGCTAGAGTGGAGAACAAGTAGTAATTTAATGCGGGACAGTCAGAAAGTAAATTGATGCGATAATTTAATATGACCTGCACAAGTCGAGTGCCACACGGGAAGAGTCATAATATATTCCATAGTGGAAGCTATTGTCTATTTATTAGGCCATGAACAAGCCATAATACTCCGTCCACAACAAACAACGGGAGGAAATGTAAGCGCCGATTGTGGCAAAACACGACACATACGTAACACAATGACCGAATGATGGAGCATTATTGCTACTGTCTGAAGCGAACCTTTTCAACGCAAAATATAAACGGATTTCCCATCTCCTCTTCTTCTCAGATTGAACTAGAATTCACTACCTCAAAACTCCATTTTGTGTTAAACATAATTAGCTATAATTATCGTCACATGAAGTTAGTTATGGCACAATTTTCGAGTAGGTGGTTAAGTGAAAGGGAACTGCATAATTCTACAGTGACGAAAGGTAAGTACTAGGTGATAAACAAACATCGTAGTCATTGTAATGCTTTCAAAAAACGGAAAATATATCAGATATTACATCGAAAAGTAGTGCAAAAAGTATTTTACAGTAAAGCTCTCTTTAAGTAATTCCTAAAATTTCAATTCGCAGGACACAATATTAAGTTATGTACGTACGCTCTAATGTTATCGGTGAAAGCTGTTGCAAGAAGAGGAAGAAGGACCAAAAGTACGACAAAGAAATACCAGAGAAAACCGCGGGAAGAATAAACCATACTTCGACCAACGACAATCATAATTGATGGCGAATAGCAATTCCCAAAGATTTGCTATAAATAATTCTCAATACCACACGAAATAGATAATAACATTATAATAATCTGGAGGTACGGGTTCTAGTTGAATCTATGAAGGAGATTAACGTAAAAATCCCATGAAGAGAAGTCTATTCACGCACGAACTAATTCTATCTTTGACGGCTGTTGAAATTATGAATGTGTTATCAAGAGTGAGTTTACTTTCATTGTAATATATTAGTTTTGTCCACTGTTGCACGTGACACTTGCAGTCCTCATGCATTTAGGAAATATATTTTCACATTATTGTCAATTATCTTTGTAGCTAGCGGACTAAACAATTATTTTCCTTGTTGATTTTGTTTTATTTTAACAAATCAGGGATGGAATAGCAACAAAAGCGCGGACAGAATAGAAAATTTAAATATAAACGGGAAGTAATGATATTATACATATATATCAAAATATGGTTGAGCGTTTAAACTACTAATCTCTTTTCAGTGAAAACCTTTAGTCAAAACTCTTTGTCTAAGCAAACTGTAGGCGGTAGACAAGAAGAACTCCTCAATTCACACGAAAGCTCGTGTTATGGTTAACATCCAGCCTCGGAAAGACTAATCTTGCTAGCATGGAATGCTTCAGTGACAAGGGAAGTTTGTCTTCATAGGCGGGATGGAACCTGCATTATCTAGCGCTGCACTTAGCCCTCTTACCACTCGACCACCCACAGTCCGATGGGCAACCGCGTTTTCTTTACTAATCTTCTGCCACTATAAATCTTAGTCAATGATATACGTAAAGATAAATTAACCATTAATTGTCCCGATATTTCCAATTAGTTTATAATCAGTCAAATTCTTTAGTAGATTACATGTAAAGAACTTGCATCTCCCATTTCTTACATTTATTTGACAACAAATTTTAAAAATCTTAAAATACTTTTTGTTAGTTGCTACTAAACTTCTAAAGCATTGTTGTGGGCGGAACTTAGTTGTTGTGCCACTACGCAGAGCAAAGTGTAATTATCCTTCTGCTGGGAATTTCCATTCTCAAAGATGAATGAGCACAAGAATAGATATATGGATGGTGCTTAACGCCTTTAGAGAATTACAGAACCACAAAGCTGTGGTGATTTCTCAAAAAGCATAGAATGGCTGTTATCAGATAATGGAAGGCTGTTCACACAGACAATCACCATAACCGAAACACTCAGGAAGACATCCTCCTGGTGAAATATGAATCTTAACACGTATAAATTATAGTACTAAGGACTAATATGCACACGGGCATTTTAATGAGCTTTTAATACCTAATTCCTATTTTAATTTGTTTAATAAGTTGACTCTATCTTGTAACACATTTAAACAAAGGAAAATATATTCACTTACATATAGATGAATACATATTGTACTTAAATTTAAAAAGCCCATAACCTAATAATACATTCAGTGCAATATAATTTAGTAATTTCAGTTTTCCTGATTTTGATAATATGAAAGGGCACTTTTAGTGGCTAACGGCTCCACACAAAAGGGCAATAACTTAGGGAAGCATCCTCTAGCAAAGTCAAATCTAAAAATGACATAATAAGAGAAGGGAATTCATGGAAAATTAAGCGACTAATATGTAATCAAAGAAAACCACTATATACATCGACATCGGACATTCAGTTACTTCCTAAAGCTTATTTTAAATAACTCTGTCTCAGATACTTATCATGGCAAAAAAAAACAACTAAGTTGCCTATGTCTTCGACATATTTTCTGATTTAAAAAAACGATTATTTTAGTAACATGATTTAAGCAAGAAGGTAATGAGGTGGAACAAAAACATTTGTAAAGTGCTGAAAGCGACTATTCGAGAATATTTTCTATCAACAGATAAAGCAGTTGTTTCGGTATCAGTTGATCCTTTTAAAGCACGATAACTATTTTGGTTGAAGAATTTTATCTAAAAATAAATAAATATACACTCTTCTATTTAATTGTAAATAGATATTTGCTACAAGGTCAAATGAAAAAATACAAGAATAATTGGAAAGATAAGGCTAATTACATTAAAGCGAAAATGTGGTAAAATCACAGCGACAAAACATTTGAGTGATTCACCTAAATGATTTGTTAAAAATCAAATCCATCGTTTAAATACAAAGAATAATTNCTTTGGCATATGGCTACCGTACGAGAACGAATGCAGGCTAGAGACAAACCAATATTATGGATCGCAATGACCTAATGAAAATTTAGGAAGATTTTAGAACAGTTTTGCCGATTATTTTTCACTAGTAATTCCTCTATTTTTATAGAGGAATTTTCTAAATCCTTCTAAAAAAGCAACAAAATCAGTGAAAAATTAAAGACAAGTACTTTTAGAACTAC